>JAGDQP010014728.1:0-44441 GCA_022664845.1 Lepisma saccharinum | reverse complement strand
AGCTTTATTGACTAAGATACACTACAGCAAATTTTATTTATCAGCATCTCTCATCGCTCGCATAATTGAAAAATATGAAAATAACGAAGAATGACTTCTGCTCACACTTAAGTTTTGTATAAAAGCCACTATATTTGTCTTTTACTTTAGAACAATCTTTCTGTGTCCTTACAGAAATCAAAATTCCATATTGCAACGGCATCACTTAATGCTTTTGAGTAGCAGAACAGCCCTTGAATACGCCTGCCATCTGGCGGCCAATTCGTGGCGACAGGCTACACACGATTTTTCGCTGATTGGACAGGCAGCTAAGATCGAGCGGGCGGTGCCACCAACTGAAAACATGATTCTCACCTCGAGAGGACAAAAGAAAATAACTCTAGGGAGCAAAACACAGCAAGCATAATCTTCGCAAAGGAGTTGTGAAATGGCTACAAGTGAAAGAAGACGGACAAACATGGGTACTTGAACAAAGAAAAGCTGGAATATTAGTGTTTACAAAAATGATAATTCACATAGCAAAATGTATGGCAGATGGAAGACGTAGGGCCTATCAATGATTTCTCAGGTTCAATTTCCTGGTGTTCCCGATTCATGGGAAGCAGCAGCCTTTCTTTGCGTGTTAAAACAGAAAATGCACAAAAATGCCGGATAAATATGAGGACAATGTTCTTCGGTTTCACAGATACGCCATTAAAGCCAGACTTTGCGAAAATTTTGAACTTTCGCAAAGAGCAAATATGGACGAAATCCCTCTTACATTTGACCTGCCTTCAAATAAGACAGTTGATTCCAAAGGTTCAAAAACTGCAACTATGAAAACGACTGGCCATGAAAAAACTTGTTACACTGTTGTGTTATCATTTTGTGCTGATGGAACAAAATTGAGGCCATTCTTGATATTCAAAAGCAATAAATACCGTATTTAGTAGTGATTCGTGTTCACGAGAAGGGATGGATGAATGAAAATGGATTGAAAAATTGGATAGAAGAGGTGTGGTCTAGGAGTCCTTGAGGATTACTGAGGAAGCCTTCCTTACTTATTTTGGACGAATTCTTCTTCCACAATGTCTAGAAACTATTCTCTAAACTACATACGTCTATCAGCGTTACCTCATTCAATATTTGTACTGTACCAATTGTAGAACATGAGCTTTCCGTTTTTCTACTTTCAGAATGTGTAGAATAAATGTTTTGATTATTCCTGTCTCACATTCATACTTTTTACTTGACGTTAGGGGTGTGCGTACATGTACGTATGACGTTGTATGCACACATTGCTTCTGAGAGTATGGTGAGTACAGCGCTACGCCACCAACATTATCTGCAGAGCGATCATCATAGCACATTTAACTACCGTCATTAAATTCGATTTCGAACAGTAACACTTAGATGACAAGGAAGCGCTGGATAACACGTGTAAAATATGTATACATTATTCTGAACCACCCTCTCTCTCTCTCTCTCTCTCTCCCTCCCTCCCTCCCTCCCTCTATCCCTATATATACGATTAAGGTTCGATTCCCGCCGCTGCCACGGATTTTTTCCTAGGGGTGTAGATCTGGAACGATGCCTACTCAGCATCAAGATGCAATTGGGGAGGTGGAGGTTCTAAATACTGCTTGTTGTTACAACCCTTTGTGTACGTCTTTTGCGAAACGAAGAGTGGTGAATGTGTTTTGACAGCAAAATTTCGGAGAACCTTAGGAGAGGAAAAGGAGATGATTGAAAGAGTACGAAATACGTAACTTATTCCTTCAAATCACCCATATAGATAACAAAGAGAGACAGAGAGAGAGAGTAATCAGAAGGGGAAGGGTAGTAATGATGGTGATGATGTAAAATGTCCTCTTTAAGGTAAGAAAACACAGCATGAGTCTTGTTCTCTTAAAAATGTAACTTAAATTGCCATTCAAGTATTCTTCTTGATAGCAGATTTTTGCTTCTTTCTTTTAGACATTTTCACTTCATGTGTATAAATGAGGATACAGGAGTACAACAACTATTAAAAGAACACATTTTGAGTGTTTCAAGTGGAGTAAACGTAGGCAAGTGTTGTTTGGAGATGAGAAATATATAATTTTCATCATCAAAGCTAATTGGTAATTACGATGTGCAAACAGGCAGAACATACTTCAAATTTCCTGTTTGCTTTATACTCACTTTGTCAAATGGTTAATAATATCGAGATTGCTTTCTATTACGTAAATATCTTAACTCCGGTAATTTTATATTTACCTATGAAGAACACATATATGCCTGCTCTAATATCGATACGTCGTTTCAAGATGACGTGTTTACCACTCTTAAACATATTGAACGAGAGATGAATTATGAGAAGGAAACATGTTAAAACGCTACAAAATAGTGCTGGGGAATGCAAAATGTATCTACTAATTCATCATAAGCTTATTAAATAGTGCAGGTTATTGCAGCGATACTGTGATTATGTTCAGGGGTACAAAATGCATACTCCCAACCGATATACTCAAATTTTCTACAAACTCTTTTATTCTTTAATTAATTTTGCGAGTACTTACTGCTATTGTGTCTTTCTTACCAAGGACGTCGGCAAGGGGGGCACTTGCTCCTCCTTGGACTTCAGTCTTTATATATTTTGCTATTTTATTTTCATATATTTGGTGTGTTTTTATGCTTTTCACTGTATGCATTTCATAAGGGGCCTCTTGGGATACTTCCGTTACATTTGTTGATTTATGATAAGATGGCAACGATGCCTGAGAAGTAAAGTGTTTGGTTTTGTGCTCCAGTGTGTAAATGTTCTTAATAGGGTTGTTGAGCTTCTTTCGAGAGAAGTGAATTTCAAATAATATGAGTATATTGTCGAACCATTTAATTATTTCTTTTCTTTTTACACTATATAATACACGTTAAATGATTAAAAATGTCGCACGTTAGATTGTAGTCACATTGGATGGAGAAGATATAGTCAGGAGTGCAAACCTACATGTAGTAAACTATTATGATAGCTGAACTGTTGTAAGAATTTTTTTTTATTAAAGTATGATACGACCGAACATTGACCAATAGTGTGTGATTGTTACTTGTTGAAGAAACTTGCACTGCGTGACGGACTTATGGCCAGATATAAGTGATAGGCAACGTGGTACATTAGTGGATATTTATTTAAGTGAATAAATAATATAACTTAACTGTGTGAGACAACCCGAACGTTGTTAAATTATAGATTATGCTGTATTGTGAGTTCATATTCCATTTCGTTGAATTGAAAATTATGATTATTTCAATATTATTTTATTTTTGAAATGATTTTATATAATTCAGCAAGCTATTAGAAAGTAACGAAGAAATAAGGTTTCGGGGAAGTGCCAATAGGTATCTGTGAATTTCATGACTCAATTTCCACTCTGCAATAAAATCCGAAATTGGTACTCTCTTGCTTTGGCAAAGTGCGTGATATATGAAACGGATGGAGGAAAACAATGGTAATCCTGATTTTTTTTTTTAAAAAAAAGTGAGTTGAGTACAAAAATACAATGGAAACACTAATGTGAGTTGAACTGTGGAAAGTGTTCAAGCTAAATACAAGAAATGACCGCACATTGGTCCTTCTTTTATGGAAAGCCGCATATGCCGACAAGACACAATGAATTTTCCTAACGTATAATATCTCAATTCATACCGTTGTTTTCCCCCTTCCCCTTCATATTTTCTTTACTTTTTTTTTCATAATCTAAGCTCGCTTCACTGTGCGTCGCCCAAGGTCAGAGGCACAGTACTATCATCGTTGGTATATAAACGTATTATTCACAGAAAAAGCATTTAGTGCCGTATTTACTTTAAGTCTTCATTTATGTATAATGCAAATGTTAATGAAATACCGAAAAACATCGTGCGTACCCGCATAGCAGAGTACATCCCTGGGACGTCCCATTTAGATCCCATTAACGTCAGATTTTAAAAGCTCCCATAGCGAAATCCTAAGGACGTCCGTGGGATAACTCTGTGGGCAATACAAACAGTTCATCCCGTATGGAAGTCCCCAGGATGTCCCCCGGAAATCCGTACGGGATTACCTACCTGGAATTTCTATAAATTAAATCGACCTTACTATTACAATTATTTAATTAATTATAACTATACGAAGGATATGCCTTCGTATAGTTAAACGAAGGATTACTTTACGTCCCATGGATGTAAAAGGGACTTAAACAGGACGTCCTACGGATGTCCCGATATCCTGCCAGGAGATCCGTCAGATATCCCTGGGACGTCAGTTTGCTATGTGGGTATTGGCGACTCCGTGTGCGTTTGTGATATAAGGTAGAGTTATTGAGTGTTCTAGAATTAGTATACTGGTGTGGAAAGAAGTATTAATAACATTGAGCATAGTATGGTAACAAGTGATTGGTGGCATGAGGACAACATAAGAAAATTCAACATTAACAAAGCAAAGGAAGTGGAGAAAGAGGAGCGAGGAACAGATCTATTCTAAATACTTCAAGTTCAAGAGGAGCATAAGCTAAATGCTTTTGAAAGAAACAAAATATAATTTGTAGCATGTAACTAACTAACTCTATGGCTTATGGAACTCGCAAGTTCATCGCCGCAGTAACAAACGTTCGCCCTACAAAATAGAAATGATTTTAAAAAAAAGAACGAAAAAAAAAAGGGAATAGAACGAAACGAACAAAAATATGAAGGTGATTATGTAGGCACTGGACTTCACTAAGATCCTTCCTAATCCATCCCTGTTTCAAAGGAAGCAAATTACTCTAAGGCGATCGTTTGTCCATGATAAATGGTTGTAAGAAAGACATGAAGAGAGAACTTCCCTTCCTTATCTAGCAAACGCTAAGGAAACAACAAGGCAAGGATGGCAGGAGAGATAAATTAAATATGTTGTATTTGTAAGAAATGGAGAAGATCCATATTAACGCAGAGACCAAATTTCAGATACGTTACCCTACACTCAATATTTAAAAAAAAATGCAAATATTGAACCACTAACTTCGTAAGATTGCTACACTGAAAACAGCTCGAAGAAAAAAATGGCATACCGAGGAAAAAAAACATAAATTCCTAAAGTGTACACGAGAGGTAGAAACCGCTGAAATTTTCACTATATTTTTTCTCTCCTTTTAAAAATGGTATTGTTTTCTAGGGATGAGAAAAAGGCCTTGTTCCTTGGCGTCCCTAGACGATCAACGCAATTACCTCTGTACTTTTCCCTCCGAGCTGTAAATGCCTCCCAGTACGATATTCAAGTAAAATCAACCTCCGCTGTGTTTCGTTGATTGCACTATATACATGTATGCATTTACTGGTTGTATGTGCGTGTATAACATAGAAGAGAGAGAGATAAAAAAAGAGAGAGAGAGGCAGAGGGACAGAGAGAGAGAGAGAAGGGTAGGGGAGGTGAATGTGTATCTTGAGACGGAAGCTTAGCAAATTGTTGGTGAAATCCCGTCCAATATATGGAATACAACAAAATATGGGGAGGGGAGAGGAGAATTTACCATTTCCTGGAACATTGACACCATCAGAACATTTCCTTCCGCATTACATTGTTTTGTGTGTGCGTAATGGTGTATCCCCCCCCCCACCTTTTTTTTTTAAAAAAAAAAAAGAGCATAAGGAGCAAATAAAATGTCAAAACTAAAAATTGATATAAAAAGTATATTTAAAATGATTTAAATGTTACAAAATAAGATTTGGATTATCTGTTAATATATGAAGCTTACCGGAAGTGAAATTACTCACAGAACAATCCTTGATACCCTTGATACCGTGGCTAATAATAAGGAACAATATTTTCCTGCTTTGTCCGTCCATCTGTTCGTTTCAAAAAATATCGCATAAGATGTTTTGATTCTTCTTTTGGACCGTTTTGGTCGGTGCTGCTAACCTATTAAAGTTAGCTTCCATTTCATTTTTCAAATTGCTTTCATGACGTTCGACGTATTTGCGTCTAACGTGGCATGGATATCATTCGACACAATAAAAAAAAATACTGTGAGTGTCATCGTACCCAAGTACCTAGTTGTCAGTGTTGCAAACTTACTTTAAAATTTCTTTTATTAAATTTCTTTTATACAGTTAGAGATATCCGCATTGAACTTGGTGTCCACACTAGGCTACATTATTGTGCTTTCACACTTTTATGAGGACTCACTCAAGGTCGCGAAATCTTCGGGTGTTTCTTTGCTAGTTTGAAGTTTGAAGACAGAGAACAAAACAAAGAGAATATATAAACGCTTCATTACCTCATTTGTATATACAGTGTCTGTCCCAAAAGTAATTAGAATGATTTTTCTCTACTACCGGGCGTGTTGGGAGTCTAATTGCTCGGCCTGGGAGTCTGGTGACTGGTGAGGGATATAAGGTATATAGCCAGACTGCCGCCAGTCACCTCTGAGCTTTCGCAGAGTGTTTAACACCCGTTAAGTAAGGTACTGTCTGAGTGATGCGTCAGGCGAAAAAAATGCAGCGTAGTGGTGAACAACGTTATGCGATAAAGTTTTCTGTGAAACTCGGGAAAATGCGTAGCAAACACTTGAAATCATACGACAAACCTACGCAAATAGATTGCTATCGTCAGCTTAAGTTTTCCGATGGTATAAGGCTTTCAAGGATGGAGGAGAAGACGTCGAGGACGGACAACGAAAAGGAATCGTCCACCAGGAGTTTTGTTCCGACCGGACAGACAGTAAATGCAGCATTTTACGTCCAGGTACGCGACCGGTTAAGAAAAAGGGTCGTGCTCGTCCACCCAGAGATTAAGAACGCCTGGATCCTTCACCACGACAATGCGTCGAGTCACACTACTTTGGCGGTGAGAGAATTTTCGGATACAAAAAACATTCCAGTGCTTCCCCAACCAGCCCAGACCTGGCCCCGTGCTACTTCTTTTTGTTTCCTCGTAACAAGCCTGACCTAAAAGTAACCCATTTTGGGTCCATCGCAAATATACAAGTGGCTGTGACGTGGGCGTTGAACAGTGTCTCGTTGAAGACTTCCAGAGCTGTTACGGAGAGTGGCAGAAACGCTGGACTCGGTGTATAGACTCGAAAGGGAACTACTTTGTAAAGTTTTAAGTGTATTTGAACGTAACTTCAATAATAATAATAACATTACAGAATCATTTACATTATTTTTAGGACAGACCCTGTATGTTGGCACAGTGCACTATATAATAGACCTATAGACACAAAAGCATCTGAAACGAGCAAAAATAATTGACTTTTGCAGTCTTACCGTCAGTCAATTTGAACTCCGAATAGAGTTCACAGGGTTGTCAGGTACTGAGAGATATAATTATGTGTACCCATACAGCATGTTTCCGGTACATTTTAATTACATTTTTGTTATTCCCAAAATCTTTTTTTCTCTGAAAAGTGATTGAAAACAAAGATTTTGTAATATCTTCGTTATTTCTGAAAAAAAAAAAAAAATCTTTCTTGGAAATAATTACAAAATATTAGCTTCTATATACGTAATTTTCATAAGTCATTAGCTTGTTTTAATGTTTCGATCGATGTTATAAAATATTTATGTAGTGCGCAAAATATTTCTTAGTATTGCTTCAAGTTATCGTATCAATGTGTTTGAAGAAAAATACACGCACAAATTTTATCAACACGTATAATGATACTTTTCATAAACTTGTGTTTAACAAAATTTGGCCATTTCGAGATTGATAAAACGGAATTTTGTACATGAAAAAAAAAATCATTGTGAACTTGATTAACACTGGTTTAGTCTTTGAAGACTGTATTTAAGTTGAAAGCCTTTCACCTACAAATTAAATTCATTTAAACTGGATTTTCTTATTTACGGCCTTTAGGCGTCTTAATCAAAAGACTTAATTACAAAATTACAACCACCTCCACCTTTTCTTAGAAGAAAGAAAATGCTGCATGGTAATATTTTAACGATTAGTTCATTTTAATTTATTTGCTTTTGTTTTAGTTTGTAGCTGCAACGTTGCGAGCAAGTTCATTGAGCACCCGAGCACAACCGAAAAAGCCGAACATGAGTGCCTCGACCGATGCCGGATAATAGAGCGTGCCGGTTTATGGAATGCTGGATAAAAGAGCGTCTACTTTTGCATTTTTTCACCTACCGCAGCTTTGTATATTTTTCCTTTTTTTTTGTTATTTTCAATTGAAAGTAGAAATAGAAATATATTCTTTTTTAGAGTCTTCATTTTTCCCTATCTGCAAATTTTGAGAATATTTTCTCTACACCGAGTTAAGATTTCCTCCATCTGGCAACACTGGATGCAAATAGTGTAATCACATGCACTTTCGAACTTGCTGAATTCAAAGGTATGTCAGGAACGATTACAAAATTCAGTTCGGCACCAAAATTTGTTAGTCCGGCATCAAAGTATGTAAGACATGTCCCACAGCATGTCAGTTTGACACCTATTGGTTCTTGAAATTGGTAGGTCATTTTGTTAAAATTTACAAATAATTTTAAAGCTCTTTACTTATAGGTAGAAATTCCAGCCTTTTTAGCAGAAAAAAAATATGCAATTGTTATGTAGGCTTTTTGTGAGTGAAAAAGCAGACTGACATAAACGAACAGGATTATTGCAAAAGTGACTGAAAAATTAAAATCTTTCCATTTTATTTCAGTACTCATGCTAGAAATGTTAACCCTCAAATAACAAGGCTTCTTTGCGGGACAAATTTAACTAGTCTGTGTCATATATGAAACCTAGTGCTATTCGTTGCTATTTCACTGCATAACCTTTCCTGTTTACCAGATTCATGTTTATTCACATTCTGAAGAATATATCAAGCATATGAATCCAACAAAACAAAAAGTTTGCATGAGTACCAACAGAATTTGTTCTTTCTTTGGTTTGGAAATATAAGTAATGATAAAAAAAAAGGAAGAAAGAAAGAAAAATGCAAGTTGACAATGTATAAAAATCTCTTTTTTATTTGCAATTTATTACTATAAGTATTTAACGTAAAATGAATATGTAGGTAAGAAATTTCTTCTTTCTTTCTTTTCTTCCAGCACCTATATCAAAATAGAGAACATAAAATAAAAATATATGCACAAAACCGTTTTTAAATTGTCAGCGTTCAAATTGTCTGCTTATCTCTGCCCAAAACGTAACAATCAAAATCCGTATCTGTTTCATTATCATCATTTTCAGGAAACGTTATATCTTCCTTTTCATACCCACCACATGGTAAAATAGCATCTTCTGTTTCCATTTCCGAGACACGTATGCCATCATCTACTTCCTCCTGCTCTTTTGATTGCCTTAGAAGTTCATTTTTTATTTCTTCTTCAGTTATAAAACGCAATATCATTTTCGAGCAGTCTGATAATATTGAAACGTAAACAACAAAGCAGTGTCAAATATGGCACTCACTCAAGAAACCTTACTATTACTAATTGAATTGAATTGAATTGAATTGAATTGAAATGGTCTTTATTGAAGCGGGCATGGTTCAGACTATGACTGCATGCTCTGCCATCTAACCCTTGTCAAAGTAAGAGTATGGTTACAATATTACAATAAGAAAAAAGGAAGAATAATGCACATTAGCCACTAGTAAGGGCCAGTAATAACTAAAGTTCGGATCGATATGCACTAAAAACGTCAAAATATGCATGCAACTATGCACTAAAAATCACAAGAATATACCCTAAAATATGCAATGAAGAAATAAATATGCTTTAACAAATTCCTCCTTTAAATGATCAAGTGTATTGCAAGTAAAATGGGAATGAGGTAGAGTGGCATTAGATGTTGATGTATGTAAAAATTTAACATTGAACTCTAAGTCTATTTACATTAAACAACAATTGGACTGAATTTGATATGCAATAAAATAAATTGGTATTGAGTATACGACACCAAACAGACTAAACTGTACCCTTATTTACGATGAAGTAACATTTGGACTGATCTTTAGAGCTGCAATAGACAAGTATGTATTTTTCAAGATTTTCTCGCAAACATTTTTTTCGCCTGTCACTTAACACATTTTTGTACACGGAAAACGTTTTTGTTTTCGTCTCACAACTCGTTAGAGGGCAATATTTCAACGAAGAAATGTCACTTGCTAAGAAATCTGAAACGTCTTGATTCCGTTTTCCTTGAAGAATGTAACTAACATCTGATACAAATTTTAATCCTGGATTTTTTGTAACAATTGATTCTACAACCCTTTTGAATAAATGCTGCTCCAACTGAATTAGAGGTAAATTGTCTCTAATTCTCCCATTAGCTCCAACTCTAGTGTTAGAATAGGGTAACCACCCATCCCGATTTTCGCCGGACAGTCCAACGTCCAGAAAAAAACAGTCGATTTGTTCCGCAGATTGCATTAGCTTTCAAATGGTATATAGTTTGGAATTTTCTAATGCATTTCGTTTTTCTAGAAAAAGATTCACAATTACCCGATACTGAAATAACGTTTGAGGAACGTCGAAAAAATCAAGACCAATTGTCTTTTAATTTTCATTGTACAGATTGACTGGTATTTAATGCATTTGCAGAGAAGATTTAGAAGTAGAAAGTAAATTAACAAACAAAAAGAATCAATAATGAGCAACCCTTGAACTTTCCTAAGCACTTTGGATAGTATATGTAACAGGGACTACATTAAGTCTGCAATCTTAAATGTCGTTTCGAAAGCGTGCGAGACCAAAAATAACTGGTGCAGGTGCTTTCGTTTGATATGTAATTATTTTCAAAACAAATTAGTCGAATTACACGCTGGCATCAAGGAATTCAAATACCATTATCAATTTTTACGTCTCTAAAGGCGCACGTGAGTGTACGGATTATTTATACTTTTAGTGACCGAAATATTGAAAAATGGTATACGCTATATTCGAAGATATAGTTTCCATAATTTATTTGTGATACTGATCACTAATGTCTTACCTTTGTACTTTCCAACTGCCTGCAGTGAAATCACCTATGACTAAGTCAACAATGAGGACTGTTCATACTTACTCTCTCTTTCGTCATGATTACGTTTAAAAGACGTGTTCATCACCACTATTATTCTGCTCAGTTTGATTAAATGTTAGTTCCAATGATACTCTTCATCTGCTGAAATAGCTCATACGAAAATTCCAAGCGTAATCAGCAAATTACTAACGGGGCACCAAATATCCCGTTTTTCCTACTAGAAAAAAATTGATGATTTTATTCACTTTACCTAATATCTTGAATTGTTTTGGCTGCCAACAATTGCCTTATCGTAGATAAGAAGAACGCATTCAGAGTATCATGCTTTATGTTGTCTTTCACAGTTTATTGGCTGGCACCAGTGAGCAAGTAGAAACATTAACATCCCATGAACCTAAAATTGTAGACATTGAGTGTAAGAACGTTGAGCTGCTTGAGAGCTTTGTGTTGGCTGTGCCAGGCGAAGCTGCTGCCGTTGAAAGAACCTCTTCAATCTACATTCTCTATCGACTTATCAGAGGAACCGTTTTGAAGCTGAAACGAGACAACAAGTCTCATTTTCAGGATCTTAGTTGTAAACAATTTCATAATACATTGTTAAATAGTCCTAAACTCTTACAAGCTATTAATTCATCAGAAAAAAAGAAAGAAAAAAAAAACATGGTAAAGAGGAATGTTTCTCGTTCTGAACTCAACACCTCAGATTATGTAAATTGGTAAAATGTTCCTTATTTTAAGTTATATCAAGTCGACAGTTATTACTAGATTGAACGTCTTTCTAGCAGTTTTTGGCAGCTAAAACGTTGTTTTGAAGTTCATAATTTAAGTGTTCTGTTTTGTCACGTTTATTATGTCTATATTTATAAAATGTCCTGTTTTTCTGTTTCAAGAATCTTGATAGGGAGTCGTATTGCTGACCACGCACCACATTTTTTGGGAGGCCAGTTAAATTCACTTTTGATTTTGATCTGTGGACTTTATATAAAAATACACACATAAAATGATATCATATTACAACAATAGAAACAATAGTGAAGGTAGCTTTGAAGATCAAGACTAGATTTTGGTAAAATTTCGAAGTGGAATATAAAGATGAAAAGAAACTTGAATGAATTTTACACAAAAAGCTTAGAAGTTCCATCTTTCTCTTAACATATATATCCCTCTTTGCTGGTTGCTTCTTTCTTTCTTTCCCTCTCTCTAATTTGAAATGCAGCTGGGAACATTGAAAATATAACTTAACTCATTCTTCTCGGCTGGCTTCTATTTATTAAGGCCTGACAGTGACAGAAGAAAACAGAAGGAAAAAGAGAGAAAGGCGAAGAACAAGGGAGGATTGTTGGTATAATACTTCAACTGCGTATCACTAGATGGCAACAGCGGTCTTTTTGTGTCACAGTAACGGGATTGCTGGTAGAGAAACTGTAGTGGGAGACATTGTTGGATTGCGAAACCTCTCCTACCATTAAATGCGGTTAAGCTGCTGGTATTACTCTAACCACCAACGAAATTGGTCTTGTTTCAATCGAGAAAATGTCACTGCAAGAAGAAATAAATATAATTTTCACCGAGCTCTTAAACGGTACCTTCGCTTTTCCATGTAACAATAGCAATTATGTGAGAGCAGCGGTTGAATCTCTACATTCTTGTTTCTCGCTTTAATATACGATCATTTTCCTCATTTCAATTCTGATTGGTAATTAACGATATTTTACGAAAATGTTATTTTGAGATTTCTACCAATGGAAATTGAAGAAGTTATTTGGAGTTGTTGCGTACGTAAACGTAATATAAAGACAGTAAGAGTCTGACTATCAACGTCTACGGACAGAAATTTATAGAAAGGTACTTTTAGACTAGAAATTGTGGAATAATGAAATACACACAATGTGAACACAAGACTTAAAATGACTCATGTAATTTGCACTTTTATATTCTCTGAGGATAGAAATACCAAACGTCTTAAGTGTCAATTTCGAAAAAAAAGTGTGATTTTCTTAATTATATTATTTGCTAGGCCACAGACAATAGACATGTAGGTTTACAGTCGTTCCAAGTGCCAATGCGAGTTAAAATAGTTCACATTCCTGAACACCGAATGCTATTTACGTAACTGGAGATTTTCTGTCTCCTCTAGAAAATCTCAATTGTGGCTCTTAGAATACATGAAATACTTACTGTTATTATTTTGCATATATTTCCTCCGGAGCCACTCTGTCCCACAAGATTCACCTCTTATATAGTCACTGTATAAATGTTTGATTTGGCGTGCCTCATTCTTTTCTGATTAGTCATGCATAAACAAATTTTTGTTTTTTACTTTTTAGTGCGAATTATTTAAGAAAAAGTAGTTTTAAAAAAGTTTTATTAAAATTATTTTTTTCAACTTATTTTGGTGTTCGTATACTTTTTCTCAAGCTGATATTTGTCATGCAAATTCTGAAGTTTTCTGCAACCAGTCAAACGCAACATTGTTGCAGGCTAGTATTTATTTTAGAATGACACTTAAAATATAAATATTTTTAAAGTATATAAATATATCTATACAAATATATGAAAGTAACAATGGAATATTATACTGTCACCCGACTTACATCTCTGTGCAAACTTTCATCATTGTGTGACGTCGGGAAATGAGCTAAATTAACGTTGCGAGATTTGAGAACATGATGAACCATTGTGAATTAAAGAAAAGTATGTAGAAAGATGACAAACAAAACTTCATTAACATTCTAGTCGCAAATGAAAGCACAGACGGTTAGATATACTACAAAATGGAAATAATTGTGGCAACAAGCACTTTAACTACAAAACAGAATGAAAGCTTGAAACACTTGCAAAACGCATAAGTTGCTTGGGATTTAAAATTACTTGTGAACTCGAAAGGTTAAACAAGCGGTTCCCGCAATATTTTCTCTGCAACCTACACAGATCTGGATATAAATTGCAGAATGTAAGAGAAACATTCAACTAATTTTCCGGAGGGGAGTTTTGAATCTATGAGAAGGGGGACATTTTGCCCGGTCGGCCTCTGAATTCATGACTCCCAACTTCTTTTACCAAGTTTTATTAATATAAATGTTTGTCATGAAGGATTAGTACGTATAATGCTATACTGAGCAACAGATTCAGTTTTCGGTCAGTCAACAGGCTTACCAACTATCCACCTTCGAGTGAGTCTTAGAACGTTTCTGTTCACCTGAAGAGTAGAAATGGAGATGAGAAGTAAATCGCTGGCTTACAGTCTAATTTCACGTTTCGTCTTTATTTTTTTATGGTGTACTTAACATCACAAAATAAAGATAAATCTATTATATTAATGGTTTATAAATCTAATTTACGGAAATAAATAACAAGAATGTATATTGATTGACATAGTCTACTTAGCATAAAAATGAACAGTGATTGGAGCAAATAAAAGCACATTAAGAAATATGGACAGCTAAAATGATAAGTAAAACATATATTGATCCGAAAGATTTTTATGTAAATTATTGCAAGTATATAAGTAAGTATTGTAAGACTTTTAGGTATACACTAAAATAAATATTTGTTCTGTAGGATGATGAACAAGGCGTTGAAAATAAAACCGATTGCATGTATCATATGATTTTTTTTTTTAAATAGAAAGGAAATACGCTAAGGAAGAATAGCCAAAGGAAATTGGAAGATTGTACTTGCATATTTAAAGTATTAAAAAAAAAAATATTTTTAAAGAAAATGTACTGAAAAAAGAAAATAAACTTTTTCTCATACCCCTATCTACAGTTCACTAAAGCAGCAATTCTGGACCAAACGTAAACTCTTGACATGCCCAGTAGCACAACTTCATCGGAAGATATCAATAATGTATGCTTTGTGATTTCGATCAATGTTGTTATCCAATATCGATAAATATCGAATGGCAAACCATTTTGACAATACTATCGATAATGTACAACGATATTCATCGCAATTAACCATCTTGCATTGAGAGCAATTTACTGTTGCAATAAGAGGAACTATTTATACATTTGCAGCAATTTTAGAATAATAAAATATGATACCCTCAGTTACATTCTGTTTTTATTCCATTACGCGTCATATTCCCTTGATGTAAAGTTAAATTTTTCAGCACTTTTCTGTGGCTGCATTTGAACCCAGACCTTGTGATTTTGTAGTCTGCTGTTTCAGACACTATGCTACACCGCAAAAAATTGCTGTGTTAATTCAACACAATGTGGTGTCCCAGCGTGATTACCACTTTTGTGTGTTAAATCAACACAACACATCGTGTTGATTTCGGTACTGTGAAAAAAAGTTACGGCTGCAATGAGATTTGAACACGAGTTGCTCTGTTAGAAATTGAGCAAATTTCCGACTTGGCTAAAAAAAACTTTTTAGATCTCTTTATTAACTATTTTACATTATACAGGGAGTTATCTTTTTGGTTTTCATCTACTGTATATACTTTTGTTTTTTTAAAGAAAATTACAGACAGAAAATGTTTTCTCCGATAGTCACTGCGCATTTTGTTATAGGCATATTGGAACTCTGCTCTATAAATTTCCACATGTATTGGGTAAGACCTGCTGAGTATCAATGATATTGTGTTTCCTTTTATCAACATGTACGGCAGTGCATGAGCCAAGTTCTTCACGTCAGAAAACGTCAGCACTGCCAGAAGCATGTTATACACGAACAAGAGTTTATGGCAAAATCGACGATTTGGGGGCCCCGTAAGAAAAAAGATGTTAAATATAGGAATATGAGCTTTTGCCGTTAAGGAGATATGGTAAATATGTGCAGATGTACAAAATTTCATATTCGTATCTCAATCTATGTTCTAGTTGTGGACCCCTGAAATTGCACATTTTAGGCTAACTGACTGACTCACTCACTTACTGACTGACTGACTCACTCATCATGTTGTTTAGGGTGTTTGGAGTAAGCTAGAAACATGAAATTTGGTATGAAGGTAGAGGATGATAAGTAGATAAAGGAAAAATTCCGACATTTTGAAAAGGTCGCCATCTTGGATTCAAAATGGCCGCCAAACCTAAAATTTCAAAGAATACACAGCCTAAACGACTAAAGATAGAACAGTGAAATTTGGTATGAAACTATATCATTGATAGCAAATTAAGAAAACTTTTAAAAATTTGAAAAAGTCGCCATTTTGGATTCAAAATAGCCTCCAACCCTAAACTTTTAAAGAATACGCAGCCTAAACGGCTGCCGCTAGAATAATGAAATTTAGTTTGACAGTACAACATTATTAGTAGATTATGAAAATATTACAAAATATCTCTAAAGGCGCCATCTTGGATCCAAAATAGCGGGCGTCATAAATCCATTTTCCAACTGCTTTAGCCAGAGATACGAAATTTGGCATAATGATGTATTATCAAGAGTAGTTTAGGAAAACATAACAACGTTTTAAAAATTTCACCATCTTTGATTCAAAATGGCAGCTGAAATGCCATTTTTCACATCGTTCGAGATAGAGAAATGAAATTTGGTATGACAGTGTATCATCACGAGTATGTCACGAAAATATAAGAAAACGTTAAAAATGTGTCCATCTTTTATCCAAAATGTCCGCCTAAGCCCCACTTTATAACGACTGAAGCTAGAGAAACGAAATTTGATATGAAGGTGTACCATTACGAGTAGGTTAGAATAAATTCGTCTCGTCTCCCCTACTAGCGCACAGTTCCCAGCTGGAGCCTGATTGCGATAAGGGGTGCGCCCCAGCGAGCCCATCTTGGAATTCTGGGGGCAGCGCCCCAATGAGGCGAAGCGAGTATATACATTACACTGCGAAATATGAGCAAAAGCACCAGGGGTGCAAAATGTCCAGTCAACTCCTTCAACCTTAAAAAGTGGTGAAATTGAATATGGATGAGCCTAGTTCCTCGCGCCAACTTCCAATACTCCTGCGTGTCCCACCAAGTTTTACTCGTCACAAACGTTAGCACTGCCAGGAGCATGTTATACATTCAGAATGTGGAAGTTTCCCCATTCGGACGCAGCGCTCTGGAGTATGAGGGAATATCTGCACCATGTGGTGCAGTGCACTGCAGATTCTGGTTGTGATAAAAGGACGCAGTTCCTCCAAACTCCTCAAGTGCGATGCGCGGCCTGCCGTGGGATTCTTGGCGCAGCGACGCGAGCGAATCGAGGGGAGTATCAACACGTACGGCAGTGCATGCAGCCGAGTTCCGGTTTATTCTCTCCAGCACCGAACTGATTGGGGGTAATTAAGGTTTCAATATGTTAATTTATTCTGTTGTTTATTAGCCTTTGTAATATTTTAACATCTGCATTTGTGACGATGATGGATAATAAAGCCACATTTTGTACTTTTACTTTCCTTACGTAAGGGCACTAATAATCCTTCTAAGATAGTACAAGGAATGTGTTGTGTGACTCTGATTTCGTTTAACATGTATGTGAAAAAAAAATAATGAGAATATCAGGAAATTTACGATAGAAAGACAGCCCAGGGCCATCGAATCCAGCTGATGACTTTATGTTACCTGTGTGAAAGGCGTGAGTTACTTCTTCCACTGTGATCGGGCGATCGAGGTCTGTTGATTGTTCCTCTGATAAACTAGGCAGAGTAGGGGGGACGAGCATGAGTCGTCCACACTGCTGTTAGGCCTGGTATAAAGGGAGGATAAATACGTAACTAAAGTTTCTACAACTTCGTTTCCTGTGATAGTTTTTCCTTCAGGTGGTATTACTTCGTCCAAGTAGTTTGATTCACGTCTTCTTCTTTCTTTTGTGATTAGCCTCAAGGAGGATGTTTCTGTATTATCTATGACGTCGATATGATTCCTCCAAAAAAGGCTATGTTTTCGTCTTGTTAATTTTGACAATAAATCTTTTGTTTCATTTATGAAAATTTTTCTATTTGTTCCAGTTAATGTTCTTTTATGGCATCATTCAGAAGTCTTGAATAATACTGTCTTGAGTGATGTTGTTTAAGATTGATACTATATTGTTTACATATCCAAATTAATTGTTTTTTTAAGTAAAGGATCCACCAATCTGATAGATTTTTTGTTTTGTTTCGGAACTTCATCATTTGGGACCACTTTGTTCGGATTGCATTACACAAAACGTCATCTTGTAGTAAAAGTGACTCTAAATGTCATGAATTTTTAACAAAGAAATTACAAAATTATACACCCGGAGGAAGATATTTCCATAGAATTGACACAACTGTGGAAGAATATAACCTCTTCCTTTTTATCAAACCAACAAAAGTCACTGTTGTATAAAATTCTACATGATTTGTACTTAAGCCCTGAGCGCTTATTTAGATGTGGTATCACCAATAAAAATGAATGTAAACATTGTAAAATTCCATGTACTAGTAAACATATGTTATCTCAATGTAAATTAATTAAACCAGTATGGGAATTGTACCAAATTGTTGTAGCTAAAATAACACAATTAATAATAAGATCATAATCTACAATCAATGTGCTAATCGACCTGATCATTCTTTGTTTCCAAAAAAGAAAACAGCCTCTGTAACCTGAATGAAAGGAAACACAATATCATTGATACTCAGCAGATCTTACCTAATACATGTGGAAATTTATAAAGCAGAGCTCCAATATGCCTATAACAAAATACACAGTGACTATCGGAGAAAACATTTCGCAGATTATCTGTCTGCAATTGAAATATATATATAGCAAATGAAAACCAAAATGTAAAGATAACTTCCTGTATAATGAAAAATAGTTAATAAACAGATTTTAAAAAAATAGCAAACTCGATAAGACGCTCGACCTCTAATTGAGCAACCTATGTTCAATACTAGCTGCAGCCGTAACATTTCTCTCCCAGTACCGAAATCAACACGGTGTGTTGTGTTGATTTAACACACAAAAGTGGTTATACCGCATTGTATTGAATTAACACTGCTATTTGTTACTGTGTACGGAGCTATCATTCAAGAATAATCGGTCGATTGTGCACTTCATCAATTCAGGCATGGAATGTCGTGACATATATTATATTTTCATTGCTGAAAGATATGGAGCAGGGGGCGTGTAGAAGGTTGATGCATAATTCTTGTTTTTCTCATTACATATATATTTCTTTCAAATTCACACAACTCTCTTCCGAATGAAATCGGCTAATGTCGATTGATATAAAACATTCAAATCTTCAGAGTGATATTTCTGCATCTTCAGAGTGAATAAGTGTTTTCCACGTTTTCTGGTTGAAACAAACACATTTCGTATGTCTCATAAAGAGCATAGAATGTCAAAATATCATACCCTTCCATTACCGATTGATGTTTTTTTTTGCTAGTAGGTATATGACTAAACAAAAACAACATGAAACGTTCATATCTAATACGATAATATATAATATTAAAGATGAACATCATTTTCTATTGTCATTTCATGCTCTGATCTTTATTCAGATAAACTATAAAAGTAACAAATTTCTTGCAGCATTATTTTCTACTGTCTAGTACATTGTAGATAACGATAAGAAAAACAATTTGACGCTTTCGCTGCATTTTTTTAAAAAATAAAAATAGTTTCATTTTTATTATATTATCTCAAATTTTAGCGTAGAAAATACAAGCTACCTCTTTCAACTGTAAAGTTCCATTGTTGAAGTTGCTATATTGCGTAGCGAAATAGTTTCTAACAGCACTTCTGCGAGGAGTCGAACAATAAAATGATATGTAGTGGAGAGAAACGTTACAATACAATTGCTTTACTTTCGTCTCGGAATGATACAGTGGGGAAATTGTAGCATCTCATCTAACATCACAGCACTTCACCGTTGGAAGTTTTTGCTGACCTGATGTCCAATTTTTGCTGGATACTTGCTTTATCATGCAATATCGCAACCTTGATCTCGAGACCTTCCAGTTGAAAAGGGCAGCTAAATTTATGTACACTAACCTTCTATTGGAAGTAGATTGTGTAAGAGGATTTTCGGGGTAGGTTTCAATATTAGCTTATTGCCAATACATGAGATCAAAACTTGGGAAATCTATTTTTATAAATCCGAAATTAGGTGAAATTGAACGCAACAAAATCTACATACGTGCAAGAGCTTACACCAAAATTTTGCATACGTGTTCCTTAGGTCCAGGACCAGGAAGACCTAAAGGTATTTTAAGTTACTGGAAGTGACCATGCTGGGAGCCATTTAATAAAACAGTAATTTCATTGTTTATACCATTGAAATAAATAAATTCTTTCCAATTTTAATTTAATACAACAATGTGAAATAAATAAACAATTTAGACTTTTATTCAAATTTTACTGTTGCACACCAGAAATATTTAGATTTGATGTTTAAAAGCTCATTAAATTTTGTTATTAATAGTATAATGAATAGGATTTGAAGAAAGCCTAATACGTAAGATACGAAAAAATATCATTACAAATAGTAGTATTAGTAATAGTAGTTGTAAACGTAGTAATATTAGTAATAGTAGTAGTAGTTGCAGTAGTAGTAGTTGTAGTAGTAGTAGTAGTAGTAGTAGTAGTAGTAGTAGTAGTAGTAGTAGTAGTAGTAGTAGTAGTAGTAGTAGTAGTAGTAGTAATCTAATTTACTCAGCCCGCACAAATGGGCGGGTAAATCAGTTAGTAAAGAAACATTGCAGACAATAGATGAAAGGACAGCAATACTGGAGACAATAACGTGGAAGAAAAGAGAACGATTATATTATATTTTATTTTCCTTTAAACAGAGACATTTGTGTTGTTGCTTTCAAGAAATACTGCAAAAACTGAAAATAGAACCAGGATTTTCCAGTTGCAAGTAGAGTGCTCGTCCATTAAACTACAACGACTACAGATATTTTTGCGCATAACGAAAATATATATCTCGCGTTCGACTGGTGGTGTCGAAAGTCAAAATAATCCACTACTTGTAAAGATTTCTATTCAAGATTGTATTTCTTAATCTAAAGTTGTTTTTGTGTATTTTTCAACAGTTACGATACACATGATATTTGTTAAACAAATCAACCACAGTACACGTGGTATTTGGTAAACAAATCAACTCCAATACACATGGTATTTGCTAAACAAATCAATCACAATACACGTGGTATTTGTTAAACAAATCAAGCACAATTCAATACACGATATAATTCTTTCGTATTGTGTGATGTGCAAATAAAAAGTCATTTATAAAAAGAGTCGTCAGAACTCACCACAAGCAGAGGATTTTTGGCTTTTAACACCAGCAGTCAGAAATAGTTTTAGTTGAGGCACGAGGAATATTTCAAATGCGTAGAAGTTGGTCGTATAGACAAGTTTGATGGAAATGCTGTAAGGAGAGAAGACGGATGCTTTTAAACATCAACTTAGTGACAATGCGTTCAGTCAAAAAACTAAAACAAGACCTTGTCGAAAGGAGAGGTCTAAAGTATGTGAGTTATTTACAACTTTCCGTTTGATAGGAGGAAAGGTCTTATTTCCAACATTGCTATCATCAGTTTAGTCTCTGAACTCATTGACGCAGATGTCAAACTTGATCCTTTACTCAAAGATTGGAATTAAGCTTCTGCCTCTGACCAGGGTGAAAGGACGCTTCAGAGAGCCAGATCTAATACTGAAATCCGTTCCCTGAAAAGGGAATATCTTCGAAGGGGGTTTGAAGCTACAGTTTCCTCAACCATGAAACACTATAGAGTAGAACATGATTTTGTTTTTCCGTTTTCACAAAAATCGTGTATTGTTTCTCAGGGGACAAGGATAATAGTGACAACTTTTCCAAAATGTTCACCACCTATATCCCCCCCACCACCAAAAAAAATATATTTAATCTTTAACTGTGCTTGTAAAATAATTTAATTTATATTCTATAGTGGGGTCTTACAAGCCCCAAGCTAAAATATTGAAAATAAAGAAAGGAAAACGAAGAAAAATGTGATATAATGTCATTTTTAAACATTCTTATATATTTTCATATGAATGTCGATTCAACTAACTGAAGTTACACTTAACGAGACAGGTATCTAGAAGTGGGTTTTGGGAGGGGTCTGCGGATTTCCGGAAAAGAGCCTGAGCATGAAATATATATTACAGGTATTACAGTTTTAAAATAACGTCTAAAACTATACTAGTTCTTCATAAAACTTGAAATTTGAAAGCGAACCCCAGTATTCATCCTATAAATGAATCCTTTTACTAAATAATTAGAATACAATACATAATTGAAACAAAATACTTCGCAAGACCTGTCAGATCTTCCTCCTGAAGTAGTCTCAGAATTTCATACTTTGTTTTGAGTCTTTTGTGGGTTATTTTCATTATTACAGTAGTTCAAATGATTTTCTTAAAATAAAAAAAATATTACACATAGCTGCTGGTGGGTTTTATTTGGACCCCAAGTAACTCACGTAACGAACCACCGGAACAGTACAGAACTGCACCACCAACATTTCTAACAAGTATTGAGGTTGGAGGTGTGTGATAATATACGTAGTCACAGCGTCATCCACTCAACACAATGTAATATAAAATGTGGAATGTAACTTTTGGGGTCTGGTTGAGCCTTCCAAAACGGTTAGAGATTAACTCATATCTTTCTTTCCGATTCCTACAATGAAAACATAGAGATAGATAAACTTGCCCTACGGGCTTTATTGCATAACAGATACGCGGATTACTGCGGTATTATGCACCTCTTATCGTCCATCTCACAACCAGAGACAAGAAAAATGAACTCAATTCTCTTTTGTTTATAAGTCGTAAGGAATTAAATGATTTATTGGAATGTTTGAACAATAATAGATTCAGTTAAACCGGTACTAATTGGCTGAATATATCAATATCAGTACAAGAATCCCTTCGGGGTAAAGGGAAGAGTGAGGCAAGAATTCTACTCACAGAAGAAGTGATATCCATTTTGCGAGTGACTTTCTTTGTGTCACTACGGCGGAATTGTTTCCTTTGTAATAAAATTATTAAAATTAGGAAACTTAGTATCCTCCCTTCCCCCATAGTGACACAAAGAAAGTCACTCGCAAAATGAATATCACTTCTTTTGTGAGTAGAATTCTTGCGTCACTCTTCCCTTTACCCCAAAGGGGGTTCTTGTACTGGTATCACTTACTCTGTAAGAGTGCATATTAAAAAAAGTGCATAGTCTTCATACAAATGGTCGATTTTGGACCATGGTAGGCTCCGTATCTCGAAAACGGTAACTACTATAAAAAATAAGCATCAATTTGCCTCTACGAGCCCCGCAAATGACCCCCAAACCACCGGTACAAACCTCTTTTTGCCAAAGCAAAAAGACAGACAGAATGACAGAGGCCTTTTTCTACCATTTGTGAAAATTCTGTGATTCGACTAAAAGAGTCATAACTTTTGAACTCCTTCACCGATTTTAACGTGTGATACACCGTTTGAAAAATATTGAAGTGTAAATTACGATTTCGGAAGTTTTGGCCGCCTATATGGTCTAGGTTCAGTGCTATCGTCAGAAATGTGTATTTCTGATTTTTTTTTTGTCAGAGCCCTAGGAGGCCCCAGGGAGGTTCTACCGACCCAACTTTTTTTAGTTTCTTAGTATGCCAAAGAACTTTCAAATGCAATTACAAACATCAAAATCGGGCTTATAGTTCGCTAGATCCGAAATTAGCTGTATATATGTGAGGGCCGCTAACCTATTTGTTTCTTAGCCTCGCTCGAAGAACTACCGTTCTTTGTGATTGCAGTGTACTGTACGTATAGTTGTGCAACAGTATTGATGTTGTGTATTTTTGATCGCCGATTATGAAAATTGCCGTTTCAGCATAGTATGGTAAACTCATGATAAATTGACAAAGTTGTCTATTTACCGGAAGTGATGAAAAGTACAGTGTTTTATGAATGAGAAATACAGGTTGAACATTCTTAAATACATGAAACATGATTTAATGATACATATCAGAAAAGATATCAAACTTAGATATCAACTAAGTGAATTTCAGGCAATCTCGTGGTATGTCAGGTAAACTCGTGATAGTACATTGGTAATTCTGTGATATCACGACTGTACCTGAAACTTATTGAAACTCCTACACAGAATCGCTGTCATTGTTCCATGGGATACCAAATTCCTTGCTTGCCTTGTAGATGGTCCACTTTTCGAATCTAATTTTCTTCATTGTTACTTGCAATGTAACACTAGTGGTGTTTCCCTTCTCCCTCTTTCGACAGGACCCTTCACTTGATGGAGACTTCCTCTGCCTTTTCCTCGGTCTGCTCTGGACTGGCACCATGGCCTCCAAAGATAGGTAATAGACAATAATCAATTGTAGATCGTATTAACAAACATAATACATGTTCATTCTTAATCTTGTTCTAAGCTCAATTTTACTATCATGGGTGTGCTCCTCCCCTTCTTCAAATTTTATAACAATATTAAAGTTTAGCGCATTTCTTTCAACTTCGAACTGGCCTTCTTAAGGTGGTTTCATCGTAAGAGAAAGAAGATGTCAAATAAATCAATGGTCAACTCTCTCGTAGCAATTCGTTTTCCTTTTTGGCAGGGTGAGTGCCCCTCCCCCTTACGATATTCTGACATTCGTATGCACATTTACTACAACTGCGAGCAAAATTATGATCAAGCACTATGCATATCTGTATCATATCACCAGTTTTGCTTCCCTCGAAACATTTTAAAGAGCTGATATTTCGTTTTCAGTTTCGAGGTTAGAGGCAATATCAATCGCTGAAGCTAAGAAATTGGTCACGGGAAATAAGGGATCAACAATTACAATCAAATGCTAACCGCCAACAACAAACATTTTTACTTACCTTTGCGTTTCTGCTTCAAAACGAGACAAGTTTACACTCGCTGTAATATATCTGAGGTTTATCCAGGCAATGTATTCAATATCTTGCAAAACACCTATAAAAACAAAGATTTTTTACGGAACAATTTCATCCAGACACCAAGCGTTGCTCCACGGCTTCCTATAGCCTTCTGCCATCGGCCGAGAAAAACTGGCAGCATTTCCTGCTCTTGCCATCTTGTGCCAAAACTCACAAACATCACGAGATTAACTGATTTCACCATACCTCATTTAAATGCGCCCTAGAGATCTTACTAGCATCCTAAGTCAAGAAAACGAATCAATGTTTTTCATATTTTAACTATATTGCTTTTACTTGCCTTCTCGTGCCAAAACTCACAAACATCACGAAATTACCTGAATCATGGGATTAACTGATTTCACCATACCTCATCCAAATGCGCTCTAGAGATCTTACTAGTATCCTAAGTCAAGAAAACGAAATTCATGTTTTTCATATTTTAACAATATTGCTTTTTTTACATATTACATGACTGGAAACCTGAAATATGTACCGGATTATACGTTTAGAGAAATTAAAGTTTATTCAGTACCTGTATAAACGTATTTCTCGAGTACATGCATATGAACCCAATGCTATACTTATTATTGATACAAAAAATCATATAGATAGTTTTGTAGTTCAACTTCCACAAACAAGTTACGACGAGGGACCACTTTACTGTCAAAGTGGAATCACATAATACATCCACAATTCGCTTCTTCTTAAACTAGACTGTGATTCGGTTCTTACGCTAATAGTGCAGCCCATCCCTAACAATCTTTTTTCTTAAGATTCTTCTATAAAACATTCTTAAGATCTGAACTGTAAACTCAGAGTCTACCTAACCACCAATAACGTATATTGATGTTTAATTTTCAAAAGAATCTGTAATAAGAAATGGAACTTGTAATTATGTAGAATTTAAATCACATACATTTCACTTAGTACTTTTTCCAGGTCCTTAGATTAATTACCTCACACAATGTCCTGAAAGATAAAAAGACGATATTTGATCGGAATAGCGTCTTATTCTATTATAACGTACTATATATTATCAAGCAAGTTTATGTTCATTTAACTTTATGTATTCTTTATACTTTAAGTAGGTCACATTCAAGAGTCTTTTCAGAAACTCTTTCATACACACAAACGCGAGTCTAGTTTTCCTCTCCCACATCGACCAAAACTATGTATACTTTGGCATTTTCTGCCCTCTTTTCACATCTCTCTCTCTCTCTCTCTCTCTCTCTCTCTCTCTCTTTCCCTCTTTCTCTCGCTGTTTGTACATATATATACTTTCTATTTTCATTTCTTTTGCGACAGATTGTTGAATTTTTCCACTTCATCGGTTGACAGATCCAGACTTGAAGAAAAAGTCTTTCTCCTCTTATTTTTGAACTTGTGCTCTCTCTCTCATTCTTTCTTTCTGTCTCTCTTTGGCGCTCTCTCTCTCTCTCTCTCTCTATTTCTCTTCGAAACTTTTCGGAACACAGCTGTTTTTGACAACCTTCTGGAAAGCTTTCGCCATTCTAGAAAAGAAAAAAGATCAAAAATTTCCTGGTTAATCGAATTTCTACCAACAAGTCAACCACTACTACCCATGAAAATATATATATATACGAGGTTTCCTTCTCTCTCTCTCTCTCTCTCTCTCTCTCTCTCTCTCTCTCTCTTCCTGTTACAATTGTGTATTTCGGTAAATAACCACAAATTAATTTACCATTCTGGTATTTTCTTCTGTCACCAATATTGTTTTACAAAACAAGAAGCAGAGATTAATGTGCCATATAATACCCACATTGAGAGAGGAAAATGTAGAAAACTGTTTATTGCAATTTCAGAGTTAAATGTATTCATTTTATTATCTTCCACCAAGAAATACTTTTTACAGTATGTGTAAAGGAAATATGAAAGAATAAAGTTCACCGTTCACTGAATTCTCATGGAAACTAAAAAAAAAAAGAAAAAAGAAATGCTTTTCAGAATTAAAGCTTTAATGTAGGTAATTTCCAAGTGTTTGAACGTTTCATCAGAAGAACAGGTTTATATTATTTGATTCTGTTTTGAAACCTTTTGTACTGGCAATTACTGTTGAATCCATCTGCTAAAAAAGTTTCAGTTTTTCAAATTCCGCATATTAATGTAGTTATATTTATTACAGTATAAGACATAATTTAGTTTAACAATTCAGGTTAACAATTTTACAGTTAGCCTCTTGAGACATTTAAAATTAAACAACGAAAATACTAAAGATATACGCTTCTCTTTACGTTTTATTGGGGACACTTGCTTGCATGTGAAATTATTTAAACATAAAGAACTATATTTTTGTAAATGAAAATTAAAAGTAAACTGCTGCAAGTCTGAGCCACGGGAAGTCAAGATGCTTAGACAAATTCCGCCAAAGCTTACCGTGGTAGCCATGTGGTTTGAGGCGTCAGGTTCTGGTTTTGAATTCCTAATGAGGTATAGATGTTTCCAGATTTTGTAGACTTAACTGCCAATAGAATATAGACGGTTCGAAGTCATTAGTGACTATAATGGCCGAAAATATAAAGTTTACAAACTTTAATATACACTTATGCGATTATATATGATACCTGATATTACCGCGTTAGAGAATGATCGGACGGGTATAGAAAGGTTTATGACATCATGACATGTACTCGGTGCTTATTTCATCACAAAAGTGAGTATCGTAAATTTGTTAGTGTAAGGTCAAATTATTGCATATGTAATCCACACCTTGGCAATTTGTCCTCCCATACTTCAGGTGTATATGTAAATTTTTCTAAGGCAATTTACAACGTGTATCTTATAAATTTATTAACGATTAGTATGTAATCAGATGTGTAGTATATCATTGTTTTTTATCGTACTTGAGTAATAGAAAGCAGACAGTACATATATCTAGGACTCTTAATGAGAAAAGCATGACATCCATTCCTCAGTGGTTGAAATTAACAAGGGTGTTCCTCAGGGTTCTATCTTAATACCAATATTTTATATTGTATTTCCAAATTCGTAGATTCAAAAAATGTACTTTAGTACGCTAATAATGTAAACATTTTAGTAACAGCAAACACTCCTTAGGATGCAGAAAGTCAATGATTGCGAGATCAATAGAATGGGCTTCAAAAACAGTCTGAATATAAATATAGAGAAATCAAAAATTATATATTTTCATTTTTCTCATCGGTCGTTTATTTTCCCCATAATAGTAAATTCTTTTAGTTTAGGAACAAGACTACCATGAACAAGAATGTATAGATATAGGGCTTCGGTTACGACTTCTAGACGAACTAGCACCTCCATAATGTTTCTGTTGAACACATTACGCTACTATAGCCGACTTGAATAGTTTCTTGTGAAGAGAAAGCATTCTATGATTCATGTGGACTACGTCACGACTGGACCTCCCGAAGAAAAGATAAACCCAACTGATCACCCTACCTGCTGCTATTTACCCACCGTCAAAGTGTAAGCATTATAATACTATTCGATAATAATACAATTTACAACATGTAGCAGACAACAGACTAATTGAAAACAGAATATAGTTCTGTAAAATTAACAATGGCTCAAATTGTGAATGTCCTTTAGTATATAGCCAATTTTGAAGCATTGATTAAGCCAGAGGCGCAGAACATGCGCGTCTCTCCGACAAGACAATTGTGATACCACAAAATGTCGGGATGCTGAGTTGGAGAGCCTCTTCTCTGGCATTCGCTTGGCAATTTATGAATAAATAAATAAATAAATGAAAGATTAATGCCAAAAGAGCTGAACCAGATCGGCGGAAAAAAGATACGACTGTTTGGTTGCGAAGCGAATGTTTCGCCATTGAACAATTTCATTCATAAGATTGCAGATGAAACGTTTTAATAGACAGTAGTTTCGCATTGTTCAAGCAGTGCATAATAACATTATAGTTAAAATGTAAAAGAGAAACAACACCATACTAGCACATTTGTTCGAAATACAGTAGGAAAAATTCATGACATATTAAAACAGGGAATCCAAATGAGCAGCTATTTCTAACGGAAGATAAAAGGAAGCTCGCAGCACAAAGAACAAAAGCAGGCGAATTAAATTGCATATGGTTATGCATGGAAAACAACATGTAAAAAGGAACAAGAATAAATGAAACGCATATTTTCATATACACAATAGCCGTATGCTTTAATGCACACTCTGGTATTCGGTTTAATATGGGGAAAAGTAAAAAAAAAAAAGATAAAAATGTGTATGCGTGAGAATCGAATTTTCACTGTTGTACTAATTTGCATAACTAGGCTATGTACATGAGTAAATGAAAGGATAGTGAAGAGCGGAGGAAGGGGTTGTTTCGCCTTTGAATATGAGTGACATTATGTGAGAAGAACTCGAGTGTTCTAAGTGGTAGTTTGGCATTGCTTTCGGTCTGTGGGCTACGTTTCTGTTCGGTGAGAAATCGCAACTGGACAAATAATATTAACCTTCTGAACCCAAAACAAAATGTATATCTAAATACATTCAATCATCAATCATCTACATGCCCCTCTTATTTATTATATTGTTATGGAAAGTTACTGTGGCTCAGTAATTCATGAGGCGAACTTTGGATCGTCTTGAAAGGCAGGTATATGTTGGTCATATTAGCTGATTTCTTCAACTTCTCTAAATTTTGACTGGTGAACGCTGATAACGTACCAATATAAACTTCAAACCGCTATGCCCTCCTTCCTTAACCTCAAAAGAGTGATTGCTTAATACCGTCTCACATTCAAGCTTGCTAAAACCTTAAATAACAAAGGGCCAATTGCACAGCCGGGGTTGAGCTTTAGTCTAAGTTAGGTTTAGGCTTAAATATGAATTTTCGAATGCACCAGCTTAGCCTACACCATGATCTGTCCTAATTCTACGTTCTAACAATCAGGCGTAAGTATCTCTCCGCTGTATGAATGTGAGTAGAGTTAAGGCAGGGAATTTTGTGTTAAAGGTGAATATTGCTTGCATTTCAAGTCATTTTTAACTTGATATAGGTAATCAGGAAATTAATACAGCAAAATAGAAAATAAGATTGATGCACCCGTAGTTCTTTGACGGCTTCTGCTTAGTTTACATATATTTGTACGTCTAACTTCAGATAAACATTTCTATCACAACGAGGTTACTAGGGAAAGCAGATAAACTACCTTAAATTTATTGTTTGAATTGTTTAATATTTTAAATTTTATGAAAATAATGATGATATTACTATTTGCCATCGAGTCTAAACGAAGGTAGTTATCTTCATTTATTTAAATTCCCTAAGACTTGCGGGGTTTTAGATCACAATTGGTGACACAACAGATATCACCATATAATATGTTCCGATAGAACCAGAGTACTTCCTTACTACATATATACTCCAACCTACTAATATTGCTCTATGAGTTACAAGTATAGTTTGTCGTGAGGTCTACTCGCCCTTCAATGAAACTTTAAGAACATGGTTTCAATAGGACCCGAACTCTTGGAAGATAGTCAGTGTGTTTGCCTGTTTGCTAGTGAAAATATAATCTGCTGCCGTAATATTATTTTCGAGTTTTTCTATATTTTAATCCTTGTCTATGTCTCTTGAAGGGTGCAACGTTACTTTAACAACCCTGAGGTAAACAATTGTCAGATTTCTACGCAGTCATCCAGAAATGATAACAGAAGTTGGCAGCTCAGTCTTACGATTGGTTGGGAACTGAGAATTAACGACAGGTTGTGCTTGGTGTAGTAACTATTGTAAGTGTATTTTTATCTGTGGCAATATTAAAGACTTCCTCTAATATATGGTGTATTTGCTACACAATATATTTTTTACTTTTTTATGGGTTTACGTATCAAAAGTATAAGTGTATTTCAGCTGTAATACAATGACATCGTGTCATTGAGGTTTACCAAAGACATGTGTACTGTCAAGTTCAGGACATATAACATAAACTGTGATATACGAACATTAATGTTACGAATGTTGTACCGAATTCCAGGAAAGATTTAAGTAAGATGTGCCAGCTAGAAGGTCGTTGGGTATCAAGGTACAATGACAGTATCAAGGTCGTTGAAACCTTAAAGTTGTTTGGTCTACGTTATTTCTTTACAAAGAAAAGTGAAGGAATTTATGAGAATATATCTACAGTGTAGTTTATGTGCAAACATTTTGAAGTCGGTGATACTGATGAATTCCTTTAATTTAGCTTGAGAAAGATGATTAAGAACCACTTGAAGTACAAGTAGTATGTGCACGTACACTTTATATTCAAACCCCAAGCCTAACAAGGAACCTATCCGACTTCGAGGTAAAAAATGTAGTTTCTACCTAATACCATGCGAAAGCATTATTAATAATAATGTATTAAACAAAAATTAGCTGCTAATGGCTTACCTCGTGCACAAGAGAACGACGGAAAGTTGGCATTCGGGTGGTGTGGAAAGCAATCTATTTCGTAATAAGCAGATATTCTACGAGTGCACAGTGGTCCAGAACCACTCAAAATCTAGCCAAAATCTCCAAAAACCAAAGTCGGCAGAAATAACCGAGACAAGTCTAGTATGAAACAAAAAGGTCCTATCTATTGAGAAAGATATGGCAAGGTGAGAAAATCAAGCCCTTTAGTCCGTGACCCCCCCTCCCCCATCCATGCAAATTTGCATTGCAATACAGTTGCTGAAATTCCATTTTGTGAAGGGACTGCCTATCAAAAGTTGATCATTGTAGTAGAAAGAAGTGCAATATCATACAGCAAGAAAGCATGTCTTCAAAGCTTCCTGGTAGTTTACAATATTCACATAATTAATTAAAAATGGTCTGTGAAGCTGGTTGCGTGTGTAATAGGGTGTAATGCCAGGAGGTGATAAATGAAAAGTTTCTTCTATGTGTGTTATAAGTCGCTTGAAACGCTATGAATCTAAGGTTCTGTTTTCAAAGGATAGGTGAACACTTCCTTTAGTAGAAACCAGAAACAAATTTGCTAATTGTTGCTACTCTTTGTTTAAATGATAAAGTTTGTTATTGTATGTTAGGTAATTTAATTGTAAATTTGGGAGTATTATTATTAATGCATGAATTTTCTCTACTTTCGTTGCAGATATGTCTTACAAAACGACAAGAAAAACTCTGTACAAAGTCCTACGGACTGTGAAGTTCAGCGAGAACTGCAAAAGAAAGCGTCTGATGGAATTTCTTCACAGGGAAACGTTGTCGACGTTGGATGCAAATGCGAAGCAGCAAGTAGCAGAATGTTATTAACTTTTCCGAAAGGTGGAGAAATGTAAAAGAATATATGTATAAAGTTGGCCACTTCTCCTTCTTCCCCATATTTCATAGACGTAGCATACGTCAGGCTAGCACTGCACCCAGCTGACCAAAAATATTAGGATATTTCTTCGCTTTGTGCTCAAGTTCCTTCCTGGAGGAACTCATCTGGGGTCTGCAGCCTGTCGGCGTAGTTCTTGAAGTTCTTGATGATGGTTTGTTTTCCTTCTGTGTATTCAAAACAACTTGACTGTCCAAACATTGTGTGTTATCCTTCCCGAAAACTTTAGATATTCTTTTACATTTTTTCAACTTTCGGAAACGTAAATAACAACATTCTGCTTTGCATTTGTATCCAACGTGGAGGACGTTTCCCTCTGGAGAAATTCCATTAGACGCTTTCTTTTGCTCTCCTTGCCGTCCTTCATATTCCGCAGGACTTTGTAAAGAGTTTATCTTGTCGTTTTGTAAGACATATCTGCAACGAGAGTAGAGAAAATTCATGCATTAATAATAATACATCCAAATTTACAATCAAATTACCTACAGTTACAAACTTCATCATTTAAACAAAGAGTAGCAACAATTAGCAAAATTTGCTTCTGTTTTCTACTAAAGGAATTGTTCATCTATGTTCTGAAAAGAAGACTAGTTTCATAGCGTTTCAGGCGACTTATAACTCTACGAGAAAGTTAAACACATATAGAATAAACTTTTCGTTTATCACCTCCTGACATTACACTCTATTACACACGCAACCAACTTTACAGACCATTTTTAATTAATTATGTGAACACTGTAAGCTACCAGGAAGCTTTCAAGATATTGCTTTCTGGCAGTATGATATTGCACTTCTTTCTACTACAATGATCAACTTTCGATAGTCGATGATCAACTTCACAAAATGGAATTTTAGCAGCTTCGTTGCAATGCAAATTTGCATGGGGGGGGGGGGGGGGGGGGGGGCGGAGTCACGGACTAAAGGGCTTAATTTTCTCACCATCCTATATCCGTTTCAATAGATAAGATCTTTCTGTTTGATACTAGACTTGTCTTGGTTCTTTCAGCCGACTTGGGGAGTTCACCAGGTTTTGGGTGGTTCTGAACCACTGTGGGGAGGTAGGAACTGTTGCAAAGTGATGATCATCAAAGTTCAAAATGTAATCGAAACACACTTTATACTTGCACCATGAACAGCGAATGAAAAACGACTCACCACACTGATCAGTGATCACAAACGTTCACTCTAACTACATCAAAGATGAGTTCCTTGGGCGTGGTAAACCATTCAGGACGAACAGATGCTTAACAATTCTTGAAAAATGCATACATGATCATACTAGCATATCGTGGTGGTGAGAACTGATTGTATGTGATGGAATCTAAACGTATACGCACCAACCAATCATGCAACTTCTCGTGAAACTGACGATCTTTATTGCGTAACTGCAGATGGTGCGAAAGTATGTTTTGTAAGCACGAAAAACAATCATACATCCACAGGTTGAATTTGTGGAGTTGTTCCGGGTGGTATAAATTGCAATGTCACGCGCTTGTCAGACGGGATAGTGTAGTCCAAAGTTGATGATTTTTAAGGGCAGACCATAATTCAAGTAAAAGCAAACTGTTTTAACAGCTTCCAAAAGAAGAATTTGTACCATTACTGTAGTTACCGAGTGTGCCCACTAACTCATTGACACGAGGGGAAATTGTAGGAGGAAGAGCACCTCCTTCCTCTAGCAAAACAATAAATATCTCTCCAGCTAATTTCCCATCCATGATCGACGTAAGTGAGAGCAGAGATATTCCGCGCAGAAACAATTTTAATTACTGTAACTTTAAGGGTTGCTTTCTTGAGTATTTCCTCTTCAAATACAGATTGGTGAGTATTACAAATACATTCCTTGTTGATTTGTGGAATTAGCTGTTTTATTTAATTTAAACATTTGCAAGCTGCAGTTTGCTGATCAGCGTCATCCTGCCGCCTTGTCTAGAATTTGGAAATCTTACGCCTTCCAATTGTATAGCACTGTTTTAATTTAGCGAGCCACCCGCTGCTGGCCTGAAAACCACTGTACCCAAGAAATTGCGCAATTTGATATGTATACCTCTGGAGTAGTCTTCTTTTGGTAATCCATATTTTTTCTTGTGCACTACGCTGTCATATTACGCGGATTACTGTTCACTAATCCGAAATCTGTTCCTAATTGTTTTCTTGCTATGGCTCGGATGTTCATTCTTGTACATTATCATTCTCTGCATTTTATTTACGGACAAAGTCTGTCCTTTACGTTACTTGTTGGAAACGGCATTGTGTCTTCTGAATTCTGAGGCAAAATAGGTACTTGGGATCGGAGTCCTCCCATTTCCCTCAACTTTCTTCATTCCACCAATTCATTCCATACGGCCTAAGCCATAGTTGCCTAAAGGCCTTAAAATTAATTCAATTCAAAGGATATCAGTAAGTGAAAACAACCTAGCCTCACTATTTCCTATGCTAAATCACCATTAGAACCAGACAAAACTACCATATCTGTTGCTTTGTGGAATAAAGGCTAATGGAAAGTCACAATGCGCTAATTTTGTCCAGGTCTTTTACACTTGTTAACAGCAAATAGCGAAGTTGTGTATATGAATTCACATTTGAAACTTGAAGATTTATGAAAGGAAGTGCTTTTACTTAGCTCTTACTACCAGGAGAAGATATTGCTGTCAAGATATGCATCAAACCACTCCCCAGAGGGGTTAGAGACTTAATTAAGAAAGTAGTATGTAACCATATATTGGCAAGAAACTAAACTTCTTCAATATCAGGCTTGTAATACTTCACTGATAATACATCCTTCATTATTAAATTCTTGATTCCCACATTAGTTGGTCCTTTGTAGACGTGTATAGTCCTCCTGCAAAGACTAACAACATGATCAAATTTGAGAACTTCAATGGCTCTGAGAACTTCTGTTCTTTCAACTAGTTCTGTTAGTGGCTAAACCTTTGTTCCTCCTATACTATGAAAATCATTATGACCGTCAAGTGTGCTTGTATTAAAATTTGCATTATCAAACGCGCACTGAATAAATGAAACTTTATGTTGGTTCCTGTGCACTAATATTCGTATCGTATTATCTCTTGGAATGGTACACTTATTGCGAGACTAGTCAAAATATCTATCGTTGTCTGGATGCGTAATGACGCAGGCAGTGCACGTCTATTGCTAATTTCAGGGGAGAAATCAATTATCTAGGCCGATCATCTGAAATACTAAGTTGAGCCTACGGGTGGCCGCTGCACTGTCATCATGATTCCTTTTCTTTGTTATTTCACGAATCAAAAATTTCAGGGATCCAGGATTTAGTTCATCAGCACTTATTGTTTATTCATTGAATTCTGTGTAGTATTCAATATCGTACTGTTGAATTCGGATCCTTCTCTAATAATTTATGCTGCTTTTTCCACGTTTGGAAGATGTTCTTCCAATTAATTATTTTTTTATTAGTGTATATGCAACAATTTATTGGCATAACTTTTGAACGTGGATATTACATCTGTACCAGATGAAGTCCGACCTTCTGTTATGACCAATCCCTCTCCATAGTAACGAATAAGCTTTTTCTTCCACTGCTTGTCAGATTAACCAACATCACCTCAAAGAAATGTCTCCACTAACTTCCGCAGGTGCTCAAGAGAATATTGACACTCATCCTTATTATCAATATGTTCAGTGGGTATATCGAAAGTCCGGAGACTAATTTCATCCACAAGTATCCTAACTTTACTTTTTTCTTGTCAATAAAGAGGCGATTGTAACAATTATGATAGTATTTTGCCTGTGCTGCTACAATATCAGTGACATTTTCCATTCTTTAGATTACTTGTTGCCCTTCATTGTCTCTCCTGTTTTTGGTCCGTCTTTTCAAACTCGAGTGTTCTTACTGCATGAACAGTTTTCCTGTATTTTTGCTTTTATGTCTGTACTTTCTCAGTTGTTTCTTCTCCACAAGACAGACAATCTGTTTGGATTTTAAAAACACATCCTAAGGTCAAACTACTTGCTTGTTCTGCATTATCACTTTTAATGGTACTTTAGTTCTACGGCATGCAACATGTACGTCATGCTGCTCGTATTGCAGACATTAGAATGAAGTCCATCTTTGCGATAAATACTATCATACAAAATCTTAAGTTCACAGGTGACTTCTCTATGTCTCCAAAACTTGCCAAAGTATTTCCACAAATGCACAGAGTTAGCTTTGTTCTTCCATAAACGAGAATTATCATTGCTGTAAAACTCACGACACAAAAAGGAACACCTTCAGCCGCTACTCCAATAAACCCCTATAGACTGAGCATGCATTGTCTTTAGCTGCTAAAATTTAATTCTCAAACCGCTCTGAGTTACATGTGAACCGAACATAAACTGAGAAAATTTTCAATGAAGCAGGAAGATGGAAGTGCAAGTATTTTCAACAAAGGTGCACAACAAGTGAACAACAATACTTGTCATTCTTTTATTTGACGTTAACTTTTCTTGACTTTCAGTGTATCAAAAATAAAGAATAAGAAAAACATGAAACGCGTTTCATTGTCGTCATTAATCGCAAGAGTTCAATACACTTCTTCTTTCATTGACGTGAAACCATAATTTACAGTTAAGAGACTTTAAAACAAAGAAAAAATAAAGTATAAAAAGATATTTTTCTTAGATGAAAATTTATTTTGAAAATCTACCTTAATTTAATTATTAACAGTTAATAACTCATTCTACTCTGCATAATTTGGCATTAGGAAATGAAAAGTCCATGAGTATTTGTTCAAGTTATAGGAACAAATGTCAGAGCGTAACAAATTATTACGCCGCCATTTTGAAAGTGAAGCCGGCGTGGATCAATGGGGACTTTAGTATGTTTTAAGGTTTGGTTAGAAATACCAATATTGAGAAATACACCTTTCATTTAATTAGTCCTATATTGAAGCCAATCTTTCTTGGTTTATAAATAGAGCACTGTTTACAAAAAAAAATCTAAATTAAATCTGGGTCACGCTATAATAAACAAATTATGACACCCATTTAAATAATTCACACACAGTTACATAATATATGTCCTGTTATGTATTACTGACTTACCACCAATATTTACCATACAACGGAGGAAAAGTAATAGTAACATTTTGATAAATGTTTTAATGGTTTCAACTACACACACTATAGTTAACGTTTTGAACCGGTTTCTTTATGTCTAAGCCTTACCCTTTCCAGCACTCTGTTAATGCTGAACATCTTTTGTTATGTGTCGCTTCTCACTGTCAGTGAACTTCTCACTTGTTGAAGCAATGGCTCTTTTACCCTCTTCAGCTTCCGTGTCCTTGTGCTATTCTCAATAACTGAAGAAAGGCATGGACTTTGGTTCGAAAATTTTCTGGTATAGGCCCAATTTTCTTAATTAGTTTACTATTCGGAAACTATAAAACGATTTCCTATATACCAGTCAGAAAAGGTAAGTCAGACATGATGTGCTTGTTACGTACTAAATATTATTGTTATCAAACTTGTTCACGGTATTCAGCTATTCATATTAAATTTATAATATAGTTTTAATTGGTTGTATGCTGATATTGGTTGATTGCTTCTCCTATCATGTAACTATACTGGGATAGCTATTGCAGTTCCGGGTCATCAATTCCTGGATAATTCCGGGTACATAATATATTGTTTCTATGATAGTTATCAATTTTGTTAATGCATTATTTTTAACAAAATGTTACTGTTACATATCAAGCAGAACAACATATTGTATCTTTTCTCTAGCTCACTATGACGCACTTATCCCTCACCCTAACACACACACAATTTCGGACATACATATACACACAAGTGAACGCGCGAAATGTACTTATATTACGGTAATGAAAGAAAGTGTGTTACATTTCATAGCTTAAATACATAAAAACACGGAAATGAATAACTAAGTAAACACTCCTCAATTTTCGTATTAAATGTAATATAACTTCAGTAAACTTTATTTTGTATGGGCCAGTTTAGTAACTTTTGACGTCGGCTCGTCACCATTTGGCCTATACGCCTAGTATAGGCCAAAACATCCATAAACATCCATGGCCCAGGTGAGATTTGAACCCGCGACAATTGAGTCGCTGACCTAACGTGTTATACCTAACCTGGTCGGCTTAATAAGTATAGTGTTTCAACGTTTTAGTCTATTTCTTCCGTTCTCATTTGCTGTGTCTATGGCTATTAGGTTCCTGGTTTTATTTTCAACATCAGCAAATAAAAATTGTTCGGACTTAGTTCGTCGTATGAGCTCCAAACATAATATGGCAAAGCGTTTCTCTCCCTCTTTTCTCTTTCTGCCTTTCTGAGAGAAAGAGAAAAGTAGAATGCAACCAAAAGCGGCATAGCGCTTAGCTTGAGAGCCCTTGCCAATTTATGCATGCCAGGCCTCGGTACGCTCGGTCCGAATTAAAAGGATCATTCAATTTGCAACGAAAATTATTCCAAAGGAAGGAGGGGGTCATGTTCTCGGAGTTCTAACGGAGAGAATTTGGTACGGATGGTGGGATGAGGAGGGTTAAATGAAAGAGAGAACGAAATACTTTTTTTCTAATGAATTAAATGGGTGGATTGAAAAGAGACTAAAACATTTGTATGTAAAAAAAAAAAGAGCAAGTAAACGTAATTATGCTCATTGTAAAGTACAATAATTAGTAGGTGGGAAAAGAACTTCTCATTCCGTGTAACGACTTGTTAAACAGTGCTCTATATCAAAATTATAATTAGTTACTTGGCACTTCTCGAAAATGAGATTAACTGATTTTTTAAATTCTCACACAAGAACATTTTATCTAAAGTCATCCATTTGTCATGTGCATAAAATACAATTTAGTATGTAGCGGAAATCACTGCTTACCTCGATACATTGGTTAAAGACGCAGTGCACCTTTAATTATGCTTTTCAACTACAAGCCGAGAGCTCCATCAGCCCGAAAATATTAAAAAAAAAATGATTTAAAAATATTCCCTTATTATGGGAAGTATCGAAGCATTCACAAGCCAAAAGTTATGGAAAAGGTATCTAGCAAAGATATCGTCTAACACCCCTTCTAATTCGGCGAAAATATATCAACTCCGCAAGTGAGCGGAAGGTCTATAGAGAGAGGATTTTCTATAGTATCTGGATAGTAGCTCACAATACTATTGCTTGCAGTACAATATCTTAGGTGAGCATGGACCTCTTTTCCACGTCCCATAAATGCTTCTTTAGATTTGTCGGGCGAAAATTATGACTACACCACAAGATAAAATAGTCCAGAATGGCCCGCGAACTAATTTGGGTCGGGTGCATTATTCTCCTGGAACCTCCCAGCCCTAAGCTCACTTAGAACTACAAATTGTTGTCAAGCACTACAATGTGGCTGTCGGTGGTTAATGAATGTTTAGGAGCACCAGCTACCTAAAGTACGCCACGTGAAGACACTAACTACCACATCATGAACGTTCGCGGTTCTTAGTTCACATCTGAATTCCAGTGCCTCATGATTCTGCACTATACTTGACTCCTACCATCAGCCAGAAATAACTGGTATTAGGACTTGTTAGATCACACCATATTTGCGGACCCTCAAGCGTTCATGAGTCCAGTTGAAGTACCGTTTCCGAGGTCCTAGAATTTATAGACAACATGTAATGGGTTGTCGGTTCCCAAATTCTCTGGAAGCTACAGGCCTGTAACCAGCCTAAAGCGTAATGGAGCAGAGCCAAGTTTAGGAGGAACAAGGACGTGCGTATGAAAATAAGGTAGCAACAGAGGTTACCTACGTATACGGGGCATTATATCAGAAGCACAATTATTTCACACAAAAGGTAGCTAGATTTCGGTGTCCAGACATGTTCACAGAATAGAATAAGAAAGTTATGGAGCAACTGTAACGTGAAGCAGCTAACGCAGGCTTACCGAAAACCATAAAGTGTAGGAGGATTCGCGGGTCACGATAGTTCCTTTTATTGTTCAACAACTGGTTCACATCCTTGCTGGGATGTCATTACTATTCTCTGAAATAGTAGACAGCTACAGTTTCAATTTGTCTCTCCATCAAAATAGAGAAGGTCCGTTCAGCCTCGGTGTTGGCACTACCTTACTGATTGTATCAATTTCGAATTCGAAGCGAAATTATCAATATATTATTTGGCTTTACATGTACATTTGTAATAGTAATTAGCACAAGCTAGTCTCGTTCATTTGGTAAACAGGAGGATTGCAAACGTTATGGGAAATCTATTATAATTAAGTTATATAAAAACAAATCGCTTAGCATTTTACACTTGAATACAGAAAGACCGAACTGCCCCTCTGCAGTGGATGAGCCCATTTTCTTGTTCCGTTGAAAATAGCGAGAGTTAGTTCGATGAAAACCTGTGTGCGCTGAATTCGACTGACTTTTTTTTTCGGACAGAAAGTTTTCAATTGTTGTGCCAGTTTTCCGGTGCATTCAACTTACGAATCCGCTGGGTTGGGCCAACAGTGAGAAATCTCGTATGATTTGAATAGACACGTTCTTGTCGAATATTGTGCCTGTTAATAACTGGATTTCCCAAGTTAGATAAAAACTTGCTCCAGTACAATGTACCAACGGCAGATAACTAAAATACATTTAGAATACTCTTTAGATTCCAACAACTAAGGCTGGAAGCCTTATATGACCACTTTGTCCGTCCGTCTGTCTGTCTGATGAAAACTTTCAACTCCTTTTTTATTTTTATTTAAGATATTTAAGCAAGTTTGTCTCAGGCCATGTGGGTAACGATGGATGAATTGGTGAAATGAAGGAAGTGGGAGTAAACATGATAACCCCGAGGAAAACCTCACACACTGTATTTGTCTACCACAAAGTCCACATGGCATGAGCTAGGATCCAGCCGACGATCCCAAACACTCTTCCACTGAGCTACCGCCGCCCAAAGTTTAAACTCAGCAACTACTATTCTTAGGAAGTATTATATTTGAAACCGGTTCACTTTTAGTGATACTGCCTGGCCCAGACGTAGGTGACCCAGTCCAAAACTTGCTCCGAATGACACGACAGATTCGGTAACACGGTCTTGACCCAAATGACAAGACTAATTTAGTGATCCGGTGACCCGATGAGTGAATCTTAACACAATTGACCCAGTCTTGATCCAATGACCCTCTCTTGATTCGATTTGACCTTGTTTTGTTGTGGCTTGAATCAGTCAATATTTTCTAGCTGTGAGATTCACAAAATACTCCAGAATAATCTTTCAGAGTGGAGAGTTACTTGCACACCTCCAGGAGTATTTTTGTTCTTTCCGAGGATATAGAACTTTTTAAATATTGCTACAAATTTTTTGGCGTCGTATTCTTGGTGCTCTGGTGATAAAACTCCGTCCCCAGTCTCCCCTGAAAGATACAATGTGGAGACGCTGAAAGCCATAAGGAAATAATTTAAAACCTTGTCTTGCCTTCCGGGTCATCTGGTCATCGAGCCAGGTCGGATCCTAAGCATAGGTCCGGAGTTTTGTTTCAACTCTAGTAGCTGGTTGAGGTGCCTTTGGAAAAGTCTCCGTCCGTCAGCTAGAACTGAAACGGGTTACTGGATCAATCGAGTCATGTTTAGGAGAGATCACCAGGTCTATGCCTGTGATCCGGCCATTACCCGGTGACCTGATTTCGACCCCGTGGTCCAGTGGGCGAAGCAGATTAAAAAAATATTATATGCTTATTATACATGGTTGTGTTTGAACAGTGTTTCCTTCAAGGGTGAGAAGAACCCGGTGTTAGCCCCTTGAGCACGAAAATTTCAACGCCGAAAATTTCTAACATATCAGTAGTTTCATACCCCCGGAAAAAAGAAAAACACCCGGTCCCCCTCAGAAAGGATATTCTGAACTTTTTTTTGTTTTAAGTGTTAAGAAAGATACAAGCATTTAAATCACTGAAAAATCGCCTAAATTATTTTTCGTTGCAAGGTTAGGCTTATGTAAGATGTTAGAAAAATTAAGTTTTAAACATTCACAATAAATAATTTCAGTACAAGTTTTTTTTCTATCTGCTAATAATTTGAATATATATAATGAATCTAGGCATACAGTACAATGTAAATATGCCTAGATGGGCATAAGGTGGTAAACAACGGTAACCCTATTTTTTTAAAAGAATGAATTGAGTACAGTAATACAATAGTAATACTCATGTGAGCTGAACTGTGAAAATCAGACAATACTGACTGATTCAAGCCACAGGAACAAATCTAGGTGATATCGAGTAAGGCCAGGTCGCTGTCTTACGACTTGATTCAATCACCGGGTTGCTGGGTCACATTTATCCTGGTCGTTTGGGTTAAGATCGGATCAACGAGTCAGTAGTGTCATTAGGGTCACTCTCCGGATCAAATCACCAAAAGTGACCCAGTTTGATTTGAGGCCTTTACGTAAATATATGCAATTGCAATCAGTTGTGGTATTGATGGTCCAGAAGCTAGAGAAGTTGAAAAAAAATCCAGTTGTTTATGGCCATTTTCTCTAAAAACCATGCACTCCACCTTCACATAATATGAACGATTATGATGTAGGGTTTTACACAATTTCACACGGTCTTCATTAGTTTGATCACTAAGGAGAAATGATATGGTCTTGATAATGTCAACACTCAACACCAACATCGATTAAAAAAAAATAATTTTAAAAATGTGACCTTGATGTTTTTGTTAGTCATCAATAACAAAATCTGAATTTGAAACGACGGATTTATTGTTTGTCTTGCTATCTTGTTTTGCTAGATTGCTGTGACTCCCTGCAAATATGTTACATTAAAAATGTTATTCTCCACAAATATCTTGCGTTGCTAGATCAATGGTACATCTGCTAATGATATATACATTTAGTGACCTATAGGGTTGCGAAATATTGCTAGTCCATTGCAAATTCAAAATATAAACCACTTACTTCGGTCCGATTCATCACATTTCAAACCCATGTATCGTTACATGCTTTATGCAATGCCGTAAGTACAATGCAAAATGTGTCGGAAGTATAGTATAAAATCTACAGGCCTCGAAGCTAATGAGGGATGCACAGTTCATTTTCATATGCTTCTCGTATATCTGTATTGAATGTAGATGTGATTTAGTTATGGTTACGTACACGTTACCGCGAATCATTCTTGCCACAGGTCACAGATATTAAACATGCATGGTTATCCATTCCGCTGCCCATGGACGTCCATTTCAACGTCCACTCCAACTTTTAAAAGCAAAAAGATGTTAGTTCAATCGCTTGTGAACGTTTGTGCATACATTGTTACCATCTACGTGCACAATTCACACTAACTAACTAACTCACTCTATGGCTTATGGAATTCGCAAGTTCATGGCCGTAGTAACAAACGTTCGCCATTGGATTCCATTCTGGGCAACATCAAGCCAGTTTTTATCACGAACACCTACTTCTCGAAGATCTCTTCTAATATTGTCCACCCAACGACGACTCGGTCTTCTCAGTGTTCACTTTCTAACAGGCCTTCCAAGCAGGATAGAATATTTCTTCCTTCTTACCCCATCCGAGTTACATGGCCTGCTCACCTCAGTCGTCGTGATTTCATTATTCTTACATCTGGTGAATCGTACAGTCTGTGGAATGGACACTTCCGTTTTCTCCGTCCTTATATATTTTACAATTTGTTTGTGTACATCAGATTAAATAATATATAATATTTTCGAAATTTCAGAGCTACGGTTTTCTGTTACGTAGAAATATAGCCTGAAATACTGAGAATTCAATCTCCTGCGTCATACAACGAAAATCATCCTCTGATTGGTTTGTCGTGATCAATCCGTACTATTTCCGTAGCTATGTGCTTCCTTCAATGTTACGTTCCCTATTCAGAAGTTTGAAGACGAAAAAACAAAAAAGAGAAAGAATATTTGCATCATCACTTAACGAAATAATTAATGTACAAATCTGCAGAACACACTTCAATAAGTTTAAACATCAAAACATGTTTTTAATAACAAAAATTGCTCGAAACAATGACAGGGGGCAGTCTTAACTTGCAGTGCTCTTCTTATCACTCGTTTATATCACTTTTGATGTCTTAACAATTTGGTGCAATTGGTTGACGCACACAACTTTTTATACTTTCACCTAAAGCTGTTCGAATATTATCAAAGGCCGTGTTTTATTCTACTTCACGAAACGCAAGAATAACTTCAATGCAATAGTTTCAATTTACATTTTTGTTTCTTACATGCTTTTTTTATTATTTTTTTACAATGACATATTAAAACTATTCAATATATTCACGGACTACAAGTAGTACGTTAAACTGTTAACAGGTGGCAGTAACGAGCACTATTAATTAATGTGCTTTTAAGTTATTGAAAA
>JAGDQP010014727.1:1756-44444 GCA_022664845.1 Lepisma saccharinum | reverse complement strand
CGTTATTATAATGTAATAAGTATAAATTGATGTGGCAATTCAAAGGATGGAATTGTCTGAAGTGGCATAAGTATGTTTTGTTAGTTGTATTAAGTTATCATGAGCAAAAGTGCTTTTCATAAAGAAGTCTCATTGTCTGTATCATACGTTCCCTTGAATGGAGATTAAGGAAATTGTTAAGAAGAGTTCTAGTTTACGTTTACCAATAAATGGTTTAATAAAATCTACAATCTTGTATAGGTCAGTTATTTGTGATTGTCGAGTGCATATATATTACGGATACTTCGGCTAGACTTAATAGGATTCACTCTACGGTTAAGTACAGGGATGGTTTTGGAAATACTTTTTCCATTTGCGAACTGAGATAGACATGTTCATGAATGATAACACAGAAAGGAAAGCCTATTTCACAATTATCTGATCGGTTGTGGATTATTATAAAACTTAGTTTTCTTGTCGATATAACAATGCACTTAAACAAATTTAATCTAAAATATTTAACGGTGAAGATAAACTTTTGCGCCATATGTTTTCCGATGCCAAACTCTTAATGTGAAACTAAATTTATTGCATAAGCACTTTCTTGAAGGTAATTTCACTTATTTTCCTTTTCTGAAGCAAGCTACCGAAGATGGAATAACAACTCCAAATGGGAAGAAATTGGAAAACTGTTTGTACGAATCTTTGAAGGACTTCAGAATCAGTTTTCATCCCAATTTTCAGATTTTCATAAATACGCAAACGAAATTAGAATATTTCAGAATCCTTTTATTATTGACATAGACCAGGTTCTTAGATGAAGTAAATTGAATTGCAAAGTAATGAAGTTTTGAAGGATAGTTTTAAAAACTGAAATTAAATTGAGTTTTACAGTAGCATCTCGGAACAGTATTAAATACTTTCTTTGAAATTGTTAATATTACTTGATACCATCTGCATCTGAGAGAAAACATTTTTACTAATGAATTATCGAAAAAAATAAATATTTTTTTCTCGCTTTACTGACGATAAATTACATTCTATCTTACAAATTTCTGCTTCTAAATTTAAGCCATATATTTAAAATATTGGCTAAAGATACCCAACCTTGCAAGTCACCATAAGAGAAATTGATATAAATATATGTATGGATATTTTCGTTTTCTAATACCAATAGAAATTAACCTTGCTCTGTTAAATATTTTACTGTAAATTTGCTGTTTGATATGATTTTTTAAAAAATAATAAAACATGGTAATTATGATACATTTTGTAAGTACATCAGTTTTTCTTTACAACAGTTACTAATTCGTATATAGTGACTTCTTGTTAAACAGGAATAATTAATCATATCATGTGCAATGTGATTTTAATTACTTTGTAATAATTTATTGATGTCACACGAACATTTAACACACAAGTAGGGGAGTCCGAAATTCCTAGTTTTATGCACAATTGATAAACAAGTATTACGCTCAAGTTCATCACGTCTGCATTTCTCTAGCAATGCGACTCGCGACTTTTAACAGTTGACCTGATTTGCCCCGCGTATCTGAAAAGTTTGCCAACCCCTGTTCTAGAGGATCGCAGGGCAGCCAATGCAGACTCACGTGTTTTCTCCAGGAAAACGTCAGATCACAGGGTGGCCACAGGAACATGAACACAGTAAGATAAATCAGGTGGGATGTGCTGCAACTTCTTTATACTCTAGATTTATTCCTCAGTGACTACCACGAATTTGCAACGCTGAAATATGATCTAGTGGTACGCCATTTTTAGAACAACAATTCCGTCATCGCATCTGTTCGAGAGTCGTTACGCACACTACCAAACTTTGGCTACTACCTTCTTTGGCCAGGGAATAATGCGCTTTTCAGAATACTGGGGAAGAGGCCTTGAGCGCAGGGATTATTTCGTATAATGACATTCTTTTCAGGTATGACTTTTTCAATCATTTAATTAGTCCGGATCATATTAGAGTGCCTTGTTAAAATTGAAAAAGATCGCGTGGATGTTTCTCGTAATTTCAAAGTTTGGAACTTCCTTTCTAATTTAAGAATGAGTCTTCTTGCTTATCTGTGTACCTTGCGGTTAGCCGTAATACTTTGGTTGCTTAGAGCAAATATTAGCCAGAATCGTGACATGCTGGATTAAAGCGACAAATTTTACATAGTTCTTCTATACCCTCAGTACAATCAATTTGTAGGGAGGTGCCCGATTTGCGGGCCCGCCAACTTGAAATACGAGGCCATCTTTATTTACTTCAAGGTTTTACTACTTTTCTTCAAAAATCGCTGATTATCTTTCCAATGGTAGAGTTTACAACTAAAGTGTTCAAATATCTTATTTACCATTAAATTTCCTACAATTTGAGCCCAATACCGCTTTTGTAGCTTTCATAGTTTTCAAGATACAAGCTTTCAAAGTCTTTACTTTTTGGGGGGTAAATTTTCGACATTTTCTTCAAAAATCGCTGATTATCTCCTCACTTCACTGGCAGCACGTGTTTGCTTAAGTTTTATTTAAAATTAAATATCCTTCAATTTGAGCACAATACCGCTTTTGTAGCTTTTATAGTTTTCGAGATACAAGCTTTCAAAGTGTTGACTTTTTCTTTGTAAATTTTCGACTTTTCTGGAAAAATCACTGATTATCTCCTCAATTGTAGGGTTTACAGAAAAAAGTGTTCGAATACGTTTTATTCAAAATCAAAATTCCTACAGTTTGAATACAATACAGCTTTTGTAGTTTTCATAGTTCTCGAGATACAAGCTCTCAAAATTTCGAATTTTTATAGGTTGCTATATCAACCGTAGTTTGTTGGGATTTGTTTAATATACCCAGTGTAGTTCTAACATAGTTATTGTCCAAACGCGAATGTGGGTCTGAACCGTGGCTGTAGGTCCCTTCAGGCTGCGTCCGGAATGGACGGCAAAAAGCTCGATTCGCTTTATTATTTACTGACAATACATGACATAGTACAAGATTATTAACACGACAGGTATACAAATAGTGAGCAATAGGTATCAGATAGTTTACATGGCAAATACGTCGATTCATAGAATAAACTACAGCAATGTTGTCGGACATAATAAGCACTTATTTAGGATACATGAGAAGGACCGCCACAGCTACGGCAAGAAATTCGGTGACAGAGATAGGGTATGATAGAGATAAGCAAGCCACAAAAAGTTCGGTACCATCTTCCAACACAACTACGATAGGTGGCATCCACAAACACACGACGACGGACAAAGTCGGGTTGAAACAAATCACAAGACACTCATAAAGGTTTCTTAAGTTGAAACATTGTCCACTGAGCAAATATATTTTCGGTAAGGACAAACACTAGCGGAAAGTTCAACCGATATAAGCGGAGCGGCCCAACTGATGTAGCCAGCGATGACTGTTCAAAGACGTGAAAAGGCTACCGAAAATAGCGTTGGGGCAAATCGCAAAATATGAAAATAGTTAGGCAAAACAGACACTGACACAGTTATTGTTGACACGTTAAGTACTAGGTAAACGAGTTCCTTGGTAGGCACTAATACACTTTACTTAATATTAACTGTAAGTATAGAGTTGCATATTATAGACACTGCGTGATTGTGCCACATTCACTGTGTGACACATTCTAATAACCTTTTTCGCTCGTCAACGGAGACAAATTCGACAAAGGATCCCTCAATCTCTTCATAATCCAGTTGATTTTTGGGTGGATCCTTTCAGCGACCCGGTCCACTACGAAGACTCCGTGCCTGAGCCGCCGATGCAACTCCCAGATCCTCTACTAGAACTTGACCTTCACCAAGATTTACAGTGGCCTCCAGACGACTCCGCTTGATATTATTGTATTTGGCCCAGGCTTGCAACGTCGATGTTCTTTGCGACTTTCGAATCCAGGAACCCTGGAACGTACTACCCGATGATTGGGAATTCTGGAGACTACTCATTCAAGATCTCAGCGAAATCCAACCTGCACCTGATGTCGACCATCCTGTTGGGGATGATGAACGAGCGACGCCCGGAGATTCTGCTTCGGACAGGGACCTTTCTGAAGATTTGGACGCCTCTCTTCTCTAGTCGTACAGTTTGCCGAAGTCTCTTAATCCTGAGATAGTGAAGCCTTTTTCGTCCCTGGGGAACTGGTCATCGCATCGCCTTTATACGCATCGCCTCGTATTATACTCCGCCGGTTAACTGTCCCTTGCATGGTAGTCTTCGTGAGCTCTTACCAATTCTTAAGGACATGTCGTTAGTAGACATCTTAGAAGAAGTTCCTCCCCACTTAATAGTGAACTCCTTTCCTGTTTTTAAGGTCGAGAAACCAGACGGCAGCGGAAGGGTAATATACGACTACCATGATGGGACCTCCTGTTATTCTTCCCCTCCCATTCACTTACCACGCGTCACGGACTTTGTGAACCAAGTGTCAACAGTAACTTTTCTTGCCAAAAATGACCTCAGAGACGGTTACTACTACATTACCTTGGCCGCTTATACACGTCAATTCCTCGGTACTAAATGTGGCAAGACATACTTTCGATTTAAGAGGTTACCGATGGGATGGACATTATCGACATTATTAATGCAAACGGCCATGCAAAAATAATTAACCTTCCTCCTCAGTGATGTGTGCCAATATCTTATGAATTTTGATGACATACTCCTTTACGGCTCAGTGTCACAAGTGAATCACGCAGTGTCCATACTAGGCAACTCTACACTTGCAGTTAATATTAAGAAAAGTGTATTAGTGCCTACTAAGGAAAACTAGACTCAGAATAAAATGATGTAGAAGTTACAGACGTAATGAAAGAAGTAGATAAAGTACTTCGAGGGATGAAGAACGGAAAATCGCCAGGAGTAGATGGACTTGCAGCAGAGATGTTTAAATGGGGAGGTGAAAAGATGAACAAGGAACTTGCTAAATTATTCTCGATGTGCCTAAGGAAGAGAGAAATCCCCCTCAAGTTGGAATAATGCTGTTATCATTTTGTTACAGAAATAAGAGGACAAAGAACACTTGGAAAACTACAAACCAATTAGTTTACTGTCAGTTCTATTTAAAATGTTCACCATAGTTATTTTGAATCGTATTGAACGAAATTTGGATTTTAACCAGGGAAGGGAACAAGCCGGATTTCGTCGCGGATTTAGTACAATGGACCACATACAAGCATTGAATGAAGTTATGGAAAGGACTAATGAATATGACTTTCCACTATGTTTGGGATTCATAGATTTTGAAAAAGCTTTCGATGCGATCTCCTTGGCAGCAGTACTTAAATCACTTGAACATCAAGGCATCGAAAGTGTATACATCGAGTGACTGCGAAACATTTACTCGACTGCCACATCTGTCATTAGACTACATCAAGAAAGTGAAAAATTTTAAGTTGGAAAGAGGGTAAGGCAAGGAGATTCAATTTCTTCAAAACTGTTTTGTGCGTCCTGAAGAGAGTGTTAAAAGTTTAAACTGGGATGAAGTGGGAATAAAAATTATTGGCGAATATCTTCATCGTTTGTAAAGTAAAACTTAAGTACAATCAACATGCTGCAAAGAAGGAAGTAAAACTTAATTAACGGAGAGCCAATATGCATAGTTGATGAGTATGTTTACCTAGGGCAGCTCAAAACATCGAATGCTAAGTTGACTGATAAAATAAAGAGAAGATGTAAAATGGCGTGGAGTTCGTTTGGAAGACTACACTTTATTTTCAAAAGCAAACTTCCAATGTGTAGGAAGTGTAAAGTTTATAATCAATTTGTCTTACTCATGATGATGTACGGCAGCGAAACTTGGACATTGAATGCGCAAACGACTCAAAGACTGAGAGTCATACAATGAGCAATAGAGAGATGCATGCTAGGAATAACCAGGAGGGGCAAGAAGACAAATAAATGGATTCGTGCACAAACAAAGGTAGAGGATGTAATCAAGACTGCAAAGAAGATGAAGTGGAGATTGGCTGGCCACATAGCTAGACGAGCAGATGAAAGGTGGACGACAAATGTACTACAGTGGATTCCTAGAGAAAGAAATGACCGAGACGACGTCCAAATGTAAGATGGGTAGATGAAATCAATCGTTTTTCAGGAGCTACATGGATGAGGATAGCAGCAGACCGAGATATGTGGAAAGAAAAGGAATCCTTCATCCAGCAGTGGATAGAAAACGGCTGAATATGATGATGACCTTGCTTTTCTACTTTTTACTCAATTTCTGAATGTAATTAGACCCCTGATCTCGAGTAAATTTCGAAAAAGGAAAAGAGGAATTCAGTTATGAAACCTAAACAAAGAAAATTCAGTATAAAAATCTTCAAACCATCGGTATTAGCTTAATTAAGCAAGTTTGTGACTGCGTCCTGGAATTTTATAAGAAAATGGTTACTGAAACGTATATTAAACATTTCTCGAGTTTCAGAATTTGGCCCTTATGACTACAGTGGACTATACTTATGACTCTTTTAAGTCACTATCCTATAACAAAAATCCTGATATAATATTATTCACTTAATACATTCTCTCAGCTGATAAGTTTATTTCCTAATTATCGTATTGTTTTTTCCGCTTGTCGATTAATGCTTCGTAAGTTGCATGAATAATTCTTTTTATCTTGCTATGTCGAAGATCTCCAGTGTAGCTACTGTACGTTCAGATAGCTTTTTACCTGAGCCTAAGATGCCTAAAGACCATATATAAATTCATTCATTCATTCCAGATAAATTTTTCTTCATAAAAAAGGAACAAAAATTTCATACAATGCATCAATAAAGTAAGAAATCCATAGTATAAAGAGTGTAGTTATTGTGAAATTCCCAGTACACAGAGAAAATTAAACTGACCGACACCAAACATTTTCCCACAGATAAAGTTATAACATGTCATTGATATGGCTACAGGTCTTTTATTATATAGTTTCTAGCATAAAGTGGAATGAATACTATTTCCTCGCCTCGCATTATGGGAATTGTTTTTCGTTTCGTGTTTATCTGCAAAGAAAAACAACTAAAAGCAGTTCTGCAATATACTATGAAGGGGCTCTACCTAACCAACTCCATCCCATACGTAACCTATTCCGGCCTGAGCCAAAGATGCCAAAAGGCCTTAAATAAATTGAAAATCAACAGCAATCACTTATTGCATTATGTATTGAAATATTTCGTCAGAAGGAGTTCTGATGCATTTAAATTGTTTGTGGAAAATCGAAAAAACGTGAAACAGAAACGTGGACTCTACGAAGGAGTGAAGAAAAGAAATAGGAAGCGTTTGAAATGTGAACATGGAGAAGAAGAAAAAATCAGCTGGACGCAGAAGATGAGTAACGAGGAAATGGTGAAGATAGAATGTTAGAGATGAACAATACTAGAGACAATCTGGAAAGACGATAATAAAGATAAAAAGAAACTGGTTACGACATTGTCTGGGCAGAGATATATTCTGAGTGATGGAATTGAACGTACGGTTGAACGAAAGAGAGAAAGAAGACTGCTTGATAGCATTAAGGAAGATAAATCATATGCTAAGAATAAAAGAAAGAAGCACGATCAGGATGAACGGAGGAGGCTTAGCTTGTCTAGAAGAGCCTGCCGGGTTTTTTTTAGATCACTACTTATGATGCCGATGAGAGAGAGGTATTTTTCCTCATCTTTTCCCCTGGGAAATACCACCTAGCTACATAAATAACAAAGTTCTAAAATTATCACGCTCTAACAAATTACTTTTTGACTATAAGTTTTCTGATAACTGATTATTAACATCTAAAATTAACATTTAGGCGTGCATTATTAGAAAAAAAAAAATATTATTTACAAGGGATCTCGGAAATTTTTGTTTGCTTCAATTGCTGTTTTAAAAAAGTAACGGAATTATATAATAGTAACATTCGTGTAGTATTGTAAATTTCGTTTTGGTTTCTATAAGCACGAAAGTCAATTTTGAAATTGTATTGATTCTTGTACTAACGTAGTTAATTTAGTTGGAGCAGAAATATAAAAGTACTTGGTAAGGAGTGGGAACCAGACAAAAGTATAGAACAAACCAATCTTACGTTCCTTCCTTTCAATATAAAAGATGCTTTCTGATTTTTACATTATTTTCTTTAGTTCACTATGGTTTGTGGTGACTTCATTCAAATCTTGCAACATTATTTTCACTCATTTCCCGACTTCATAGAATGATCGAAATTTTGCAAAGCGACGTAAGTCGGAGGACAATACAATATTCCATTGTTACTTTCATATATTTCTATATATTTATATATTTTAAAAGCATATTTTAATATTTTTAATACAGACTTCTTTATCCTAAAATAAATACTAACCAGCAATGAAATGGGTTTTGGCTGGTTGCTGAACACTAAGATTTGGGTCACAAAACAGCTTGAGAAAAAAATGATAAAAGAAGCTTTTTAAAGACATTATTTTCTTAAATAATTCGTACTAGAAAGTAAAAAATAAATGTTTATACATCACTAAAAGAAAAGCATGGGGCGCGCTCTCATATACAGTCCCTTTATAAATTCTTCAATTAGCGCTCCATGATTTTCTTTTAATTATGCATGAACATTTATTTTTTAATTTTTAGTACGAATTGTTTAAGAAAAGAATGTCTTTAAAAAGCTTTTTTTTATTCTTACCACTGCAATGAACTAAGCAATTGAGAGCAGCTAGGTCAAGGTGATGTTTAGATATACGAAATATTTATTGTTTAACTTTTCCATTTTCTGGATAAGGAAAAGGGAATATAAGAAACAACGTTTCCTAAAATCTTGTGTATGAACATTTTATTGATAGTATATACATTATACAATTTGAAGAACGAAAATTTTAAAAATTATTGTCTTGATCAATGAATTACAGTTTCCTCACGTTAAAGAAGAAAACCCTTCAGAGAACTAAATCAAGCAAATGTCACAAGTTCCTTTCGTATAGAATTCCGACTTAGAAACTGCGGCATTTCATCAAGAGAGCTTTTAGCTTAATTAAGAACCCAAGTATACGGATTTTGATCTATGAAGTTGATAGTTTTGGTTGGACAAGAATAAAGAGCTCTTTGATAGACATCTAAATATGCATCATGTGGAAAAAGATTAACTCATGCTCAACACGTGTAATGCTGAAGAAAATAAAAAGAGCATTTTTCTAACATTTGCATCAAATGAAGGATGACTAGCAAATAAATACTTAATATCACTACACACAAAAAAATATTGAGTAAAATGTACTAAAATGTCTAAATTACATTATTCAATATATTAATATTCCAGAAAAGACTATAGAACCAATTTTAAATAGGAAAACAGAAGATAGATGAAAAACTATCGTTAATTTTCTGAAGTAAACAGTAATGAAGTCACAATGTTAATCTCTACACGAAACTAATGAATATTATGAACATTTGTTATGAATATAAAATTTCTATATAGTGTCGTTGTACATAAATATAGTTTTCATCTATTATTTTTAACTTATTTTATTTTAGGTTTTTGTAATTGTATGTTTCAAAACCAAAATGTCTTATCGGATGTTCTCATTTTATGAATAAAATTGTTTTACATTGATGTCATATTTTCATTCATTTCTCCTTACGATCACATAATTCTTAAGTCAGGGGTGCTCAAACCATGGTTCGGGGTCACTTGTGCCGCTCCAGCTCTTACCAGTTGAACGCAAATACCGAAGTTGAAAAAACTATTTACCGAGTGGACGTACATTAGTTGGTAGAGCGTTGGTTTAGCATTCGGAAGGTCCTAGGAACGATCCCAGCAGTCGTCCATCATGACTGAGGTTTTACAAGAATTTTTCTCAGTCATATCAGGCAAATACCGGGATAGTGAATACTAACTAGGCTCTGACCGACACCCACTCCCCTACCTTATCTCAGCCTGATCCTAAGATACCTAAAGGCCACAAATAAATTAAAATTCAAGTTGAAACAATTTTAGACAAGAAAGCTAAAATCAATATGCAACATTTTTCCCTGGCCATTTATTTATTCAAATATTAACGTAGATTTATCTGCTAGTTTTCAAATGTTCAGCGACTTCTCAAAACACAAATAAATAAAACAATAAACTATTGCTGGTTGATGTTCTCTTTTCTAACCTGTTGCTCTCTGGCAACGAAAAAGGAACGTATTGCATGTCTGTTCTTTTCATGCAACGAGAAAAGTTTTGATTATTTAATTATAACAGGCCTGTCCAATTATCTTAAATCTTATAAAGCAGAATATTTGTTTTAAAAAGTATACTGTAGGAGAGGTCCTGGTAATAACGATAATAAGTTTCTTCTTCTTCTTCGTATTATCATTATTATTATTAATCAATTACTAAATGTTTGATTAAATCAAATAAGTAAATATTTGATTAAACTGTTCATGTAAAATTAGTTGTAAGCAATGTACGGAATCAAAGTAAAAATAAATATGAAAAAGCTTCCCTTTCATATTTCTAAAAGCTCGTACTTATTTAAAACTTTTTTAGGCGTAGGCCGCCCTAAGACCAGTTATGAAAAAGCAAGGTTGGTGAAAAAGGAAACGAAATCTAGTATTCGTGTGAAAAAATTTAATAGGTATGCAGATTTATATAAAGTAAGTAATCTAATTTTGATTCGTTAATTTTAGGGTCGGAAAATTTAGGATTATATATATTCGGCACCTTACAATTTATAACTTTACCTTACAGGATTGTCTAGTCCCCACCCAGCCTTTAACTTTCTAAGGTATTTTTAAAATACTTGATTTTTCATTTTTCTCATTTTGGGGCTGAAATTGTTTTTGGTACTCACCAACATCCTTCCAAAAAGAAAAACGAAAATGGAACAATTTTTCAAAATGAAACCGCCCTGGACTCCAGCCATCTTGGAGCTTGGAATTCAAAGTATCTGACTTCACAATCAATCTCAGTGGCCTTCAAAACACCTAGAATTGAAACCGAAACACCTTCAAAACATCCGCCGTAGCTCAATGGTAAAGCGTTGACGTAGCATTTGGGAGGTCGTGAGTTCGATCCCAGCGACCGACCATTCTGACTGAGCTTTTTCCAGGGATTTTCCTCAGGGAATTCAATTGTACTAGCAAAGAGAAACAATAGAACTCACAAGGGAACCTTCCGAACTAAATTTCGGATCGACCGACCAGATTATACGCATTCGATAGAGGAGGTCAAAATATACGTACTGATGGATTATTAGACTCGGAGTTAAATAGGGGCGAGTGATATGAACAATTGAACAAGCATCTTTGTATATAAAAACTAGATAAACAAGTAAAGACCAAGTTGTTCGTGTTCAGAGGGTACTGAGTGGAAGGTAGTAATGGGTTTTGAGTGGAAGGCCTTACCTTGTGGATAGTATATTCTTCATGGCCGCCATCTTGAAGTCTGCCATATTGAATCTTGATTGATTTTCTTAAATTGGAAGGGGTCGTATAATGTCACTCTGGGCTAGAATTTTACGGGAAATACGTTTCTGAAGTCAATTTTGCCGTGAATGGAATATTGTGAGAGATAAGGGTATGTGATGTTAGCATTAGGTAATACAATAGCCTGGAGAAACTAATTTCTTCTCGAAATAACGACAGAAATGAAACCTAAATGCATACAAATTGTTCCTGAGTATAGTGCCTTATCGATATGGATTTTTACGCATTCGGGTTTCATATACCGATCGACTTTGAAATTAAGTCTCTTCGAGCTGCTGCCATTTATGGATTTCAAAGTCGATCCCAGAATTATTGGGCATACCCATACAGTAAATTTTACTAAAATTGGACTGCTTCTTTTTTAATTGGGCCACTTTGGATTACATTATCAGGGTTTTCAGAGTTCAAAGCGTCATCTTGGATTCCAGAATTGACTTATTTGGTTCTTATTTCAGAATCAATTTACCCTCTTCTAGAAGATCTAAATTTGATATTTCACGAAAACTGAACAAAGATTCAAAATTAAGCATTTTCAGTTGCAGCGATCTTGGTTAGGCGATATCTTAGATTTTGGAGTACATTCTTTATTTTAGAATCGATTTGAATTTCAGAACTACCATATATGAAATTCCACAAAAATCGGACGAATTTTCATTGTTATCTTAAGCTGCCGTCATCTTGGAATCGAACTTCTAGAACTCTCCGAAACTCCCATATATTAAATTTCATTAACATTTGGTTCGTATTAAAAGTGCAGTGTTCATATGTTTCCGACATACCTGTATCCAGAAGTGCCAGAACCATATGAACATGCAAGCGTCTTAACATGATATGTGGGAAATTACGGTAAGTAGTAGAGTAGTTGCTTCGTGGAGCGTTTAACGTCTTGGTGCGTATTTGAATCATATTTATAACAGAATTTAATACGATGTATAATCACTTAATGACAGTAGAATAGGTACTTCGATTTATAAAATGTAGAGTCGAGCAAAATTTGTGAAATGAACATTAAGCCAGAGGATATTTTATAAATCATATATCATATATCGTATATCATATACTGAAGTAAGATTTTGTTGACTTATAGTAAGCAGTAGGTATGAGATCATTGACAGAGAACGGGTCTCCCGGTGACTGGATTTGGACACGGTAACCCGGTCAACAAAGCAGAGTTTTTAATTATTTCCTTGCGTTTGAACAGTGTTTCTTTCAGGGGTGACTAGGACCAGAGATGCTACCCTCAGAACAGAATAAAATACGACCCCGAAATTCCCAGTTCATTATATTTCCCAGACCGGGTCAAGTTTCGGACCGGATTACCGGGTCACTAAAAGTGTCCCGATTTCAGCTCTGATTGATGTTCAAGTAGTGATCGTATTCGACCAAACCTGAGTTATATTTTCTTTCTTGTGAGTTTAGCAATCATTTGTAGTTTGTCATTAGTGTGGCAGCTAGTGTACCAGATTTGTCAATCTAAAGATCTCTAGGTTTGATCCTTAATCTACGCTGACAACTTTTATAAAAGTCATCTTCCGAATGGAAGTTGAACGGATACCAGTAAAATGCTAGAACGTTATTAAAATATGTATTCCAATTGCAATTTTTATGTAATTTTTAGTTCATATTTTTATCATTTCAATATTCAATTTATTTTTCCGTTATTTATCTTCCCTTTCCATCTTTTTGTGTTTTGTCATTTTGTATTATCTGTGTGAGGGTGGGTATGTTTTCATAAACTTAAGGAATATATTGAAATTTCTTGTGTATTGATTTTTTATATCTCTTTTTTAGTTATCTTTCTTTCGTCCTCTTCTTCCTTTTTGTTTTTATGTATTTCTTTGAAAATAAGATGTCTACTTCATAGTTTTATGACATTGCACGGTTTTCGAAGAGGATATGACATAACCGGATGAATACACAAAATATTCTATCCTATTCTTATTAAGCTTTTTGATGTGACTTCACTTCTGGTACATATTCATATTTTGTTGGCGATCTATCCTGATTATTTCGGGCCTAGTTACTTTCGTAATAAATTTCTTCAATATCTAGCAAACAAAAACTGACTAGTGTGCTCTGGAAAGCGCAATTTATAATGCTATCATCAAGACATGGGTTCTATCGCCGCTTAATGTTTTATCCTTTTCGAGGCTACTTAAGCTAATTACTAATACTCGCTTTCTTGTAAAAAGGAAAAAAGAAAGGAAAAGGGAAAAAATGTTTTTGACCTTTGCATATTAAAATGCACAGAAGTGGTGAAAACTTGACTCATTTGTGCTATCGAAGAGGTGCACTTATAATGTGCAAAACAGTGTACTTTTGCAGCACGTTTGTTTATTAGTACAGAAATAAAAAAATGATGAAACGTTAACTTATTTAAAGCGTAGGCTACAAGAAGTGCATTTTTTAACAAAGGTATCAACACTGGACTTTTATTTTTGATAATTATAACACTAACAACTTGTAAATACATAATAGATACCACGTTTCATCTCTTTCATTGAAGCTTTCACGAACATTTTATTTAGCAATCAAAACCGTGGTTATTGATTATGTGGTTAATTTCTTTTTCTTACAAATTGCTTTTTTGTCCCATTTTCTTTCTTTATTTGAATTGCGATAAAGGTTTTTCCTAAATTAGCTATAAACTCCTCCCGTCATTCTTATTTGTTTTTGGAGGATAGCAAAATGCTGTGTATATAGGCCTATGGTTCCGAGTTCAAATTCAAGACAATTTCTGAGTCAAATGTTTTGAAAAAAAATGTAGATCCGTCGACAGACCGCTTGTTCTCTCAAAACCGAGCGGCCTGTCGTCGATGGACATTGGGTCCAGTCCCTAGAAGCTCTTAACGTCGTTTATACTATTTAGGAAGAATACAAAGGTCGTATGCCCAGTTATGGTATTCCGTAGAAAGTAAATTACAATTTAGTTTTTTTGTATTACCAGGAATGCTTAGTAAAATATAATCAATCCATACTGTCAATAGTATTAACAAAATATAAACACAATATATACTAACACAAGAGAAATACATAACAATATAGAGCCAAATTTAAAATTAACATATATAATTCAAGTGGAATAATAATGCGTACGTAATATATGTAAGTTAATACTATACAATGTAAAACACAAAGTAAATATACGAATATACGGTAGGTATAAAAATAATTTAAGACTGATAATATAAATATAATTAAATTATTTATAATCCCTTTTAGGCTTTTATATGCCCATCGTAAGGTTTTTTTTTTTTTTTTTTTGCCATCCTAAGTTTATAAACTAGAACTTGCTATAGTAATTTTGCTTCCTTTAGAATAATTTTATTAGATTATTTCTGAAAACTTCCTTGGCTTTGATTAAATACGTCTAACTCATTTTTCATTCTACATAATTTATTGTACGAAAAGCACATTCTCCAAATGGGTGACTTTTTTAGAATCTCAGTTTGCGCTTTCCTACAGTGGAAAAGGCCTTTGTTATCCATTCGAGTTCTAGCATCCGTTATCTGAAATTGGATTTCAGAGAGTAAGTCTATACTATCTACGCAGTTATGAATTAATTTATAAAGAAAAAGTTAGTAAACAATTATTCTTCTGTCGTACAGCGTAAGGAGTTCAAAATTCTAAATTAGGTTTACATAATGTTCAAATTTAGGATAAAAGCCAGTTTTTTGTACGTTAGGAGTCTGAGAAATTTAGATGGAATCTTTTCTATTTTCTGACAATTAATTTGAGTGGTGGGATTCCAGATGATGGATTCATATTCAAGTTTCGGTCGAACCAATGCATAATAACAATTCCAACAACAAACGGAGAATATGGCGTATGATGAAGTAAATATGTTAATGTCAGTAATGACGAACTTCCGATCGAGGCTTCCCTGACTTATATTCATTGTTCCCTGATTTGAAATAGATTAACCAATTTTGATTCTAAAACAAGTTTTCATAAATGATTGATTAATTTAATATGTTCACAAGATATGAACTATAGTTTAATCTTCCCTTACAATTTAATTATCGAAATTGTGATTTATATTTAACCATCATCTTAATGGTGAATTCCTGGCTTACATTTATAGTGTTTGAACCACCCTTTCCCTAGCTACCAGCCGATTGCAGCGAGGAAAGAATCCAAATTGCCTTAGTCGTTTCACTGACTGGAAAAATCTACGTAGTTGGAGACACTGTTACTTTTATTGAGGGAAGTACATTTAAGTTCTCCACTTAGATGAAAGCCACAGGGGTCCGAATCTTGATGTTGCAGAGTGATTGTTATTCGAGATAAAATACTGGGCGCTTTCGACCTACTCCTCACGACAATACAGGTGTCCCACGATGTTCTTTTGTTTTTCTTTCCCTGAGTAACATAGCTGTTTGTTCAGTCTCTTGTTCGCTCAACGTCAGCATCATAAAGAAAGACTGACGGAGGGAGTAAGGGAGAAAAGGAACATCTGAACCTGTTTCTAATGTAATATTTGAGTGAAGAAGTCTAATATGTAATTCATGTTCCTGACCCACTGAATATTTGATAAGTCAAGGTCACACTGTCATACAAAACGGCAGGAAATTTCCTCATAGAATGATAACGAAATCAGGAAAATTTCAATATTGTACTGTTTTCTTGGTTTACAACCCGTTGGATTCACTTTACATTTTCATGAGTTACTTATTATTTTAAATGAGTAGTGAAGAGGTTCATCTATCTATGTATATCGTAAAAAGAAAGTGTGGAAAGTAATTCCGCTCTGACATTAATGTTCGTCATACTATTTACAATCAATTCCCGTTTGATTTATACCATTTAATATATAAGACGGTTGCTTACCTCACTTATGTACCTAATTAAGAATAACGTATTTTTTTCTTGATTTTGCATTTTTATACAAAAATGGGTTATAAAAATTATTTAAAAAACAAACAACAATCATTGCTACAGCAACTACTTTAGCTAAATAATGCTACTTTAGCTTCATATTTAACCAGATACATAAGTCAGACTACAGCAAACAACCAGCTTAGAAAATAGAATTCGATTAACATTATTTTTTTACGATGTTGTTGTTTTACCATTCGAAGGGTCGATGGGGAAAACGATGAAACTTCATCTGGACTCATTTTGCAATATGCTTCCAAATGCATTGGATTTTCATCATTCTTCCCCCTTAGGAGGTATTTAAAAAAAAATACCCACGTAAACTAACTGAGCTATAAAAGAAGCAGCGAGACGAAAAGGAGCAATCAGAGTTTATCAGAACATATTTTGACCAAATGTGCAGAAGAAATATCGTCACCTTGGAACCAGAACGTTCTATGTCCCATTTTGGGCAAAATGGAGTTAACACTGCAGTGAAAGACCTTGTACTAAAGGACATCAACCCTAAAAATAATGTCTCACAAAACGACCTCTAAATTGTTAGAAAAGTTAAAAAACGTAATGAATTTATACAGACTTTAAATGGAACTTTAAACTTCAAACTGTTTTTTCTCAAAAGCAGTAAAAGTGGACATAGTACCTTCTGGTTCCAAGGGGATGATATTTACGAAATAGTTGTGAGAAGTTGAGTGCGCAAAAAGTGTTACAACTAACTTTCAGATCTCCTGGACACTTCTTGAACACATGATAAAACGAAAAGAAGTTAAGAAAATAAGTATACCAAGAGTGTAAAATAAATTTATTGTTTTTACATAATATCTATCTAAGAATAAGGTTCCAACGGTTAAGGAAAATCTTACTATAAAATTCAATTTTACAGAGTATAAACAAATAAATTAAATCAAAGTTTGGAATACTTCTGTTGCAGATTTATATTTCTGACAACGTATAAATTACTCTAGAAACATGTTGGTTAAATGACAGTAAATTTTAGTAAGGTCTAATTAAAACTAATATGTGCTTTTACTGTTTAACTATAGGGTATGTGCTTCCACTGACAGTTAAGGGAATACTATAACAAGATTCTTTTCTTCCTATTTATGGTTTTTAATGATTTTTTTTTTTTTACTTGTAATCTATCATGCACAAATGGATTTCTTGCTCTCTTCGAAAGAGCTGTTCTTGAATACCTACGTACACTTTTAGGGTTGAAAGCAGGAACTACCTCTGTTTCTAGAAGACAATTTGCGGGGTGTTCGCTGGATCTTTAGTGACATGTCGAGGTGAAAAATGGTTCCATTCTTTATATGCAGATGGCGTTGACGTCACCCTCTTTTCAAATAATTCCCATCTCAAGGATTCATCACACTTTTACAAAAACATGTTTTCGCCGTTACCTTTCGTAGAAAAAATCAGGTAAAGAACTAGAGAAAATATATGACATAAGCGGTCTATTTTCGGGAAAATTAGTTATGCCTACAGTCCTTGCTTGCAATGAATTAGGTTCTAACGCCTTTAGATAAATTAGGGTCATATTTCTGAAGACAACGTTAACATGTAGATAGGTATCCAGTATTTTCATGTCGGCGATATCTACATTATCTACATTTTACACTATACCCCACTATTTAAAATGGCTTAAGAGGAGGTCAACACCCGAAATAAACGCGACAATTTAAAGGAAGACAGAAGGCAATAACTTTATGATAATCTGAAAGAAGGTATAACCGAACGGCCGTAATTAGCTTGGTAGAGCGTTTGATTCTCAGCTGCCGATTACCCTGATTGAGTTTTTTTTAGGTTTTTACTGTCACACCAGACAAATGCCAGGATGGTACATTCTGCTTAGACATGCCCGACTCCATCCCACAGCCTTTTCCCTACCCTATAATGACCTGAGCAATCAATGTCTAAAGGGCATAAAAAAATTGAAATTCAATTACATGGCAATCGATCATCATTTTAAAAATAATTTTAATGAGTAAGAAATCTGATAAATTTTATTAAAATAGGATATAACGTACACACATTATTGAATTTACATAAAATGAACCTGGTGTTGACAAAATAGTGGATGTAAAGAAAAATGTTTGTTTGACAAAATTGCGAAAATTGCATAGTTTCGGAGCTAGATGCATCCAAAGTTCGCGAAGCATTGCTACAACTTATGTCAGATTTCTGTAAATACTGATGTAAGACGCATCAGTTTATCAAATGATAATCGAAACTATACCTCATACATTGACTGCAGCTAAGTTTATGGCTGAATAGATCTACCACAACAAATTTGATTAATTTGACGCAGCTTGTATCAAAATCACTAAACGGGAGAACTTCTATAAAATAGACCAAGATGTTTTAATTAAAAAGTTGGGTAACTCTGGCTTCTCTTCTTCTCTGTTAATATTAATTTCATCATACATTTCTAATCGAAGAAAGTTTGTATCATACAGTCGCATAAACTCGTCCATGTATGATGTTTATTCTGGTGAGTGCAAGGTTCAAATAGTGGACTATTATTTATTTATTAGGAAGAATACAACACACGTATGCCCAGTTAAAATATTCTTTCAAAGTAAATTACATTTTAGATTTTATCTTGCCCAGAGTTCTTAGTAAATTATAACCATTGCATACTGTCAATAGTGTCAATGTATTTATTTATTTAAAGTACATGTTCTAGATACAGCATGTAGTAGCCATTCAATAGAGTAAAAGCATACGATAGACTAAACACAAAAAAATGCAGATAACCTAATGTTTACAGGTGACCTAATGCTTTAAAGGAAATAGTATACCCGATATATGCGATCTAGATAGACACTATGAATGGAGTGTAGAAAACTAACTTCGTTTTGATATAAGAAAGTGCTCTGTAATGACTTTTTCTAGATTATCTAATCTTCATATGTTTGAGCATAGAATGAATGAAGAAATACTAGAAAGGACAATGAAAATAAAGGAGTTAAGTGTAATAATAAAAAAATACTTAAGTCTGGAACAGATATTTAAAAATTAGTACGTATCCGTACCGTGCCCATGAATTTCAAGTAGGAAATTCGGAAGAATTAAATAGTACACATGTCATATCCTGTTTATATAATTGTCTTGTCAGAGGCAAATTAGAATATACTGTACAGTTTGGAGTACTTTTTACCAATACCACGTAAACAAACTTGAAAAGATACAAAATACATTTCCACGTTATGTCTTTTACAAAAAAGCATGAGGCCACCCCATCAAGAAAACGTATAAAGTTATTATAAGAATTCGATTGAATTACTTCAAATCGTAGAAGAGAAATACTGCAACAAATTTTCCTTTATAAGATGGTTAATTTTCAAGAATTTGACGAAGATATCCGGTTGAAAACCAAGAATTTCTCAAGTAATTAAACTTTAACGTTAATAAAATTACATTATGTGTAAAAGTTACATTTTATTATAACAAATTCAACTGCACAATTCATCAAAATTCACCTTCAATAAGAAATTGTAAAAAAACACAATGCATAAATGCGAGAAGCTAATAATATTGACTTTGCCATGAATATTACACGGATTTCATGCTCCTTGAAGAAATCAATGACCAATAATACACTGTAGGGTAAATTGTTTAAATTTATTGTATGATGTATTTTATTTAAACCAGTACCTATATGTGTGCAATTATGCATCTCAAGATGTGTTTTCGTGTATTCATATAAAGATCCACCAGTAAATGTATGTTTGAATTGTCGTCTGTACAGTGCATACATATTGTGGCAGTTCTTGAAAAGTAGTGCAAATTTTTCTTTATACTTGATTATGTATTTATTATTGCTTATAATTAAATTAATCATTATGATTCAGTACTTATATCTGTATGTATTAACGTACTCGTATTTACGTTAATACAGTATTGAACAGACAGTATTTATATGTATGTATTATGTTTTTGTATTTACTTACCGGTACATCATAATATATTACACAGATACAATAGCAGAATTCGTATCTTGAGTGATGCAATTGCAATCGTTTTTGCTAAGTTATAACTGTAATTCCAGTTTATTATTTCATATACTAAAAACGCTTTAAAAATATTGTATTAATACATATTAAAACTGGAGCAAGAACTCTGAGGTAGGTGAAATAAGTATTGTATAAATGTAGTTGGACTTAGATGAATTGCGGAATTACTGGAATTTTGAAGGAAACTAATTGTATTTTGATAATGTTAACAATGAAAGATGATATTAATTTTGAAGTTTAAGTGGATATAACAAATAGCATAACAATTTTGATTTATTTAACAATTTTGTTTAAATTTGGTAGTGTAGATTTTTTATGTTGCCTGTTATGCTATTGATTGAAACAAATCTGAAAATGAATACAATTGCAATTAGCAAAGATAGAAATACAATGAAATGAATAGAGTTACAGTTAAATTAAAATTAGAATCTATATTTAAATCAATAGTGGAAGACCTCCTACAGTTTAACTCTTTTCTCAACTGTTAAAACTTTAAGTGATATATAGAAGTTAGGATAAAATTTCGCAAATGTTTTAAACTTACAATTTTAAACAGTATTTTGGATATAGTAACTTCCTTTAACATTATTTCCTGGTTCGCACCTCCATCGTGAATGTTTTAGTAGTAAAGAAATGGTCCGTTCGTCCAGAGATAATGATGATTTTTTATATGAGCTGTTGATTTTGTTTTCTCCTGCCGTGGATTTTTTTAATAAGGCAATTAACAAATTATTATAGCAGCGTGTCCTTAGTCTTTGATTATTTTTGTTTCTGCTGATAGTTTGTTTAAAATTAACAGTTTTAAGATTTTTTTCTTGTTTTTAAAATGTATATATTTAAAAAAAAGAACTGTATTGTATCTTTACTCTTTAAAATACAATATGATATTTAAATAGGAGTTAATAATTATTTAAAAAAATGGATATAAACTGTATAAATACATAAGTAAATAAATTCACATTTTTCATAGATTTTTAAATAAAACTCGGTTCTTTATCACTTGCTCTCATGATTAATAATATAAAATCTATTAAAAACGTTGACTGGTTCTGGAAGATGATTTTCAAACTCTTTGAACTCATGACATGTTATCAATAATAAGTTGTTATGATTAAATTAAAGAACAACTGTACCCAACTCTTAGTTAAATAAAAATATTCTACGGATCATTCATTGCTTTTATATCTGATTTTGCTTCTGCCAAGCAAAATTACAATCAGGAATCATAAAGTATACGAAGTTGATATAGCACGACTCTCCATTATAATATGAGCACTAATAAAAATCTTACAAACAGTCCCACATCAGTGTACTGGAAGTTCTATATTGCACTAACAAATGAGAGAGAATTTTTAAAATGAAATTTACACAGTGAATGGACAATTTTCTATTTCAAGAAAGTCTATTATAATTTTTAAGATCACTTTGGAACCATTAAAAATCATGAAATTATTGAACCAAGGTATCCAAAAATTAAACTCATTTTCCCATTACATGGCATTGTTGCATTGGCAGGGGGAGGGGGCGCAATTGTGGTGATTAGGTTTTGCGCTTACTCGTCATGGCTACGTTGACGATACTACTTTTCTTTCTTGTCATACGCACAACACATGACACAACACAAAACAAATCAACAGCAAATCGTTCAGCGAAACTTGCACGATCACTGCACGCCATTTCGAGACACAAAAGTAATAGGGGGCATTTCTACATCATTTTCAACGTACCAGCACAATTGTATTTTCCCGTGTTCAAATAGGTTGAAACTTACGGTGACAATGTCCCAATGCAAGACGCTTGTGGGCGTCGGTTTAAAAGATTCAAAAGTGGTGATTTCGACTTGAAAGACAAAGAATACCCAGGTCAACCAAGAAAATTGCAAGAAGTCGAATTGCAAGCATTATTGGACGAAGACGATACGCAAACTCAATAACAAATGGCAGAGAGGTTAATTGTTGGTCGCCGAACCATTTGGGATCGTCTGCATGCCATGGGAAAGATCCAGAAGGCAGGGAAATGGGTATCACATCAGTAGAATAAAAAAAAAAGAAAAGCGAAAACCTGTGTGCGAAGTTTAGTTTCCTCGGTATGAAAGAAAGACTTTTTTGCATCGAATCGTTACTGGAGACGAAAAAACGGATATATTTCGATAATCCAAAACGCAGAAAATCATGGGTTGACCCATAACAACCATCAACATCGACCGCAAGACCAAATCGCTTTGGGAAGAAGACAATGCTGTGCATTTGGTGGGATCAGAAGGGCGTCGTGTTTCATGAGCTTCTGAAACCAGGTGAAATAGTTAATGCCGTTCGCTACCGTCAACAAATGATCAATTTGAACCATGCATTAATCAAAAAGCAACCAGAATGGACTACAAGAAACGTCAAAGTTATTTTGCAGCACGACAATGCCCCGCCACAAACAGAGAAAGCGGTCATAGACACCATTCATGATTCCTGCACTTGGCTAGGAACTCTAGCCCCACCCACCGTACTCACCAGACTTGGCTTCTTCCGGGTACCACTTGTTTTCATCGACGTCTCACGCACTTTCCATGCAACATCTCAACAATTACGGAGGTGTGGAAAAGTGGCTTCATAACTGGACCACCTCAAAAGATGTATAGTTTTTTCTGGGAGGGCATCCACAAATTGCCAGACAGATGGAGAAAATGTGTGACTAGCGATGGTTAATACTTTGAATAAACCACTTTGTACCTTCCTCCCACATTAACATTTTTTTGTCGGAAAAAATTAAGAATTATTAATCGGCACACCTGGTAAACATAAAAAATAAAAATAGAAAAAAATAAGAGAAAGATATTATTCAACTTGATGAATAATGCACTAAAAGTAAAAATATATACATGTGACTTTAAATAAAACCTTGTGATTCCTCTAAAAAGTATTTAATTCAGTTATACCTATCAACTATGTGATTATTCTTTTCATGATTGATTTGAAAGCTACAGAAATTATTCACTGAATTAATTAATTGATGGTCTTCCAATGATTTCTTTATATGGAAGCTATATTTTATCTTTTAGTGCGTTATACTTTTCAGGGCATAATTGGTGAAGTTAAATAAAATCGCTTCACTTATTCCTTTAAGCAAGGAGCGATACAACTTTCTGTACTTATCACACAAATATCATACCCAGTGCATTGTTGAAATATTTTCTTCTTTTAATGTGGCATACTTCGTGGTAACATGTATTATATATTCGGAGCACAGAAGAATGCCAGTTTTTGAATCTGCATATGAATTTTGTGGAAAGCGCTGAAAATGTTATCTGTCGATCACTCAACTACTCTCCTAATAGTTTATAAAAAGATATTATATGAACCAATCTATCCCGACTTATAGGCCATGATCTTGCAAACTTTACATATGAGTACCTAGATAATATTTTAGATATCAGTGTTGTCTGGGACATGGATATTTGAGGATTTTAAAGACATTGCTCTCGTATAATCAAGATGAAACGAAGTCAAAAGTTACTTAAATGATCCACACAAAATGGTGCATCATCAACTTCTGCTCGCAATAGCAGAAGTACTAAATGTTTGTCACATTGAGATCAGCAAAACCCTTACATACCCACAACCCAACATATTCCTTCATATGTGTTGGTTTTTACCATTCAAGTCTGTTTACGTCTCACTGAAGATAAAAGAAAATGTTATTGGAACTTAAGGATTTTATTTAAGGTACCATCTACATTTGTTAAAAAAGAAAGCGTCCTTCTCTTAATTGAAAATATCACAATACTATTGGCTTAGTGCGAGTTAGAGAAATCTCATTTGAGGCTGACCGTACCCGTTTCGAATCAGAAACACTCGGTTATGACACCAGGCGAAGCGTGACATAAACAAGTGGGTAGACAGACATATTATACAATGTTAAGACAAGCATTTAGGGAAATCAAAAGTAAAATTTTCCTTTATTATTTTTGTACCGGTACCTACCGTACATTTTTCTCCTGAAAATATATCATAATATTAAAAAAAAAATCAGCTAAAATGTTTGGAGGAAGGATGGAAGTCGCTTACCTCAGTTAAGATATTCCAAACCTCCAGACCCTGTGATCGAATAGTTCGCTGGTTTCGAAAAACGGTGGGAAGGGGCGTGGGTTCAAGGCCCGCTCAAGCCACCACGAAAATGCCTGGATGAGGCCTTCGGTAGAAGCTCTGGTTTCCATCTTCTCACTCCTCCAAGTAAATAGCAACGTGAAAGACATTACGACCTGTAGCCTTAAGCTGCTGTAAAGGGCATAAATATAAAGTTTGAAAATGAGTTCCGAACTCCCACCTTCATTTCGGCAATACTGCCATTACTTTCTTTTAGAATCACGGTCTCTGCTATGCGTAGAGGCCACCGCAGATATATTTCAATTGAAATAGTTGTCAACACCCAAGTAGCACATCCACGTCGGCCGATATGGACATATTGGATTTTATGACAGCGATCGATATCGTTCAATGACATGGGTCGCATCGGTCAACGATATATTTCGACATCGGGCATAGACATCGTTAGACATCGATCATGGACATTGCTCAATATTGGGTATCGACATCGCTAAATATCGGTCATTGACATTATGAGCTTAATGTAATTCTGATTCTTTTTACTATTTTTTAAAAGGAATCACATTTTTATATAGGATCACCAACATGGACAACCCAAAAAGAAACTGTAAAACATGTTAGAAATTGTAAAAAAAATACTGTTTATGTGAAGATAACTATTTTTCTGTAGATAAAGTTACATCACTTCGCTGTGCTATGGATTGTTAAATTTGTCGACCACTGCTAGTTTGTAAAACAATGTTATTTTCGATATTGCGTGCATGCTAAAATTTGTAGTTCTGCTCAATTGTAATCATTTCACGTCTCTTCCACTTTTATTATTTTTTTCCCAAGAACTTAAGAGTACAATGGCCATGATTACAATTAAACAGCTTCAATTGAAAGAAATGATGCAAAACAAATGTAAATAAGTATAAATTTAACTTATCCTTCCATTAAAGGGAACTTATCTTAACAACCACATGGTCTCGAGAAAATACGCTGCTTTCTACCGTACAAACAAAACAAAAGTGTAAAATGCCCCCGGTTCTGGCGATGTACGATAACCAGCGTTATAAATATTACTATAAATCTTGTTGGTTTGTCTATGTACTTACAGTGATCAAAGACTCCTTGGGAAAAACACAATCAGCTTTAACACTTTATTTGCCTGTGTCCCCGTGGAAGAGCAGGTTTTTTCTGCACTTTAACATGCTTCGATGAATAGCTCCTTTGTCACCAAAGCTGGCCGCGTGTTGACTACAACATGAACTTTTATATTTTATCAGCAGAAGGATATAGCGTCGCTTGAATAAACATCAGTTTGATATGGTTCCATGACGAGTGCTCTATTTTTAGGTAGATTTCGAAGAAAATATATACCTATTGAGATCGGTACGATATCAAAGTATATATATATATATATATATATATATATATATATATATATATATATTTATTTATTTATTTATTTATTTATTTATTTATATATTAACACGCTAGAGGCCATAATTTTGAAGGTATTTGAACCAAATTTTTATATGTTGTTTCTAGGCTTAATAGCTCGGTTAAGTTCGTTAATGAGCAAAATCGGTCGCCATCTTGGATCCAAATGGCCGCCGAACCCATTGTTGTATAGAATACACAGCCTAAACCGCTGGGGCTATTGAAATCAAATTTGGCATCAAGGTACAACATGTTTGATTACGAAAATGTTATCTAATGAGTTCAAAGACGACATCTTGGATCCAAAATGGCGGAAGCAAGAAATCTATTTTCCACATCGTTTGAGCTAGAGATACGAAATTTGGCATAAAGGTGTATTGTCACTAGTAGCTCAAGAAAATATTACGAAATGTTGAAAAAGTCGCCATCTTGGATACAAAATGGCCGCCGAACCCATTGTTGTATAGAATACACAGCTTAAACGGCTGAAGCTATAAATATCAAATGTGGTAACACGGTACATTATCACCTGTATGTTACTAAAATATTACATGATGTGTCCAAAGACGCCATCTTGGATCCAAACTGGCGGACCTAAAAATCGATTTTCCACACTGTTTGAGCTAGAGATACGAAATTTGGCATAAATGTGCATTGTGACGAGTAGTTTAGGGAAATATTACATTTGGGAAAAGCCGCCATCTTGTATCCAAAATGACCGCCTAAAATCCCATTTTGCACACCGTTTGAGCTGGATAATTGAAACTTCACTTAAATATGTACCATCACAAGTAGGTCACGACAATATAAGAAAACTTTCAAAAAGTCGTCACGTTGGATCCAAAATGGCCGCCCCAAAAACCCAATTTCCAAATCATTGAAGGTAGAGAAACGAAATTTTCTTTGAAGGTGTATGACCAAGAGTAGGTTACAATAAATGGGGCAAACCTCCCCTTTGGGGGCGCAGCTCCCCGTGGGAGGGTGTAGATTGACACCATTGTGGTGTAGTACTGCAGGGAGATTTTGGTTAAGATAAAGGAGGCGCATCCTCTCAAAAACAGTGAAGTTGGGGGGGGCGAACCCCCTACGGGGGTCTGGGGTCAGCGCTCCCAGCGAAACAAAGCGAGTATATATATACGTCTTGTGGAGTATCGTTGAACAGCTCTTGATGAGTAATCTACAAATCAATAAATAGTTTCTCGATAGCTCTCATATAAGGCGAGATTTAAATTTTTGAAAATAAAAATAAAAAACCTTGGAGATCTACCTCAACCTGTAGGCCTACCGAAAGGGATTTTTTAATTTTAATTTATCCACTATGAAGAAAAAGTTTTGTAAAAAATCGATTTATTCTTTGCACAATACTTACTATAGTTTTAGAAAATAGGTAAATTAGTGATACCGATAATCAATGTCGATCCCACATCGATCGACGTGCGCTCAAGCGGGCCACTCTCCCGCCTGCATTCACGATGTGAGGCGATATGGGTCCCATGAACAGCCAACGTGCATGTGCTATTGGCGGTAATGACAATTTTTTATTTGCTAAGAATTTGAAAACATGCCTTGATTCTTTTTAATTTGCTTTCATTGCATGTTGACAACACGAATAGCAAATATTAACTTGAATAATTTCAAAACATGTTTAAAAAAAAATCTGAGCTGATTGTTTATAATAAAATCCAACAATTTGATTGGTGCTAGAATTTTATTTTCACTACTGCGGATGTCAGTGTTTATTTTGTGTCAGTCAATCGAAACGACTAGAATTAACGGTGTTCTCAAGCAACCTAGATCAACTGAAGAAAGATTAGGTCTCTATTTTACCGGTGGAAAAAGCTGGCGAAAAACTGGCGAAAAGCTGGCGCTATGGGAAAAACATTGGCCGAATTCCTACACCGACAGTAGAAAAGTTTGGCAATTAGTTATATAATTCAACATATTTTCAAACTTTGTTGATCTACAACCTCGCCGAGGTATTTCGATATAAATGTCAAACATGAAAACAAACAGATGATATTTAAAACAATGACATGTCTGTGCTTCTTTTAGGTCTACAGAGCAGAGAAAAATGAGTATTTGGCTGAAAGATTGGCAACAGTATTAAATGAGTGAGCTTACAACGTATAAGACTATATAGTTGATAATTCTGTCAGTTCGTTGAGCAGTAATAATATCTAATTATAAAATACATTAGAAGTGTTGTAAATCATGGATTTTGTGTACAAGTGTTGTTTTTTTAAATTAGAAATACTAAATATTTTGACGATTCTAATACGAATGTAACATTACATACAACACTTTGGTTGGATTGAAGCTGGGAGGAAGCGTACATTATACAGAATACAATACTTAAAAAGTTATGAAAATCAAATTGAACAGATTCAAAAGATTTTTAAAGAACTCTCTATTATATAAAAAAAAAAATATAAGCTATCTGAACATGGATGTCACATAGCCTATAGACCCTAAAGACATATTTTCTTATTTGCCGGCTCGTACCATGCCGAAGAGCTGTCATTTTCGGAATAACTGCAACCCGTTTCTCCAATACGTGTATTCATTACCCTTGCATTTTCTCTATTTTAAGTGATTTTTCTTTCTTACATTAGTATATTTTTTACATGGAAGTTGTTACAGAAACAAATTGAAACGAGATTCTGATGATGCGTTGTATATAGCCCTCATCAACATGCAAGCCCAGTTTTAAAGAGAGCACGACTATTACGTTACTAAAAATATCTTTGGAAGGGGGGAGGGATTAATGAAATGTAGGGAAGTAAACGATTCACAATAAATTGAATATTTACAAACATAATGTATGTTTAGATAAATGTATACCCGCATACGAATCCCACTATCCCGTTAGTTCTCTTCTCTTGCTTGTCCTGTTGATTAGGGGATGGAAATCTCCGTTGTGGGTCTGACAGCTGTGTCGCTAGTAAATGAGGCTTTTCGACCATCTCCCTCCGTCCTCTGGAGACTGTGGCAATTAATACTTGGTGGCGTAGGCTAAATCAACCATCGCGGGGACTAATTAGATGTAATAAAGCGTTGTGAAGCGAGGATACAAGAAAAGATGGTTGTTCTCCTCCCCTCTTTTAAAATATTTATTTTTTCTTTTTAGGGTCTGCGAGTAACATGATGTGTTTCTTGCATCCATAGTGGTGGAGTCTATCATTCATCCCGCAACATGTTACCCTTGAGTGATTCAGTGAAAGTCAATGATAACGATGTCTTATTTGTTATAAGACAAACATCGAGCATCCCATAATTACAGTCCAGCGTTTTAATATTTTAAAATTTCTCGCTTCCATTTCAGAATATCGCATTTTGTCAGTTTCACTGTTACCAAATTTCGAGTTTTTTCTTTTATTGGAAAAATTTGTGACGAACATAATGCACAAATTTAAATGCAAATAGCATAAGAAGTAGCACTAAAATTTGTAGTAATACAGAACTGTTTTAAACATCAATATCGTTAGCATTGTGAAACAACAATATATTTATTTTTTAAAACATCAAGTAAAAACTATTGCATCAAAACTCTCAGCTTATAATAATAGAACCCTAGTCTAGATGTTTTTTTTTTTTTTCAAATCTTATTTTGGAATTATTTTCTAAAAAGGCTCGAGATCATTGAATGGAAATGGACCTATTGTGTATTTTATTTCGCTCCGGAATTTCCAGCATCAAAGATGGTATTTATGCATTCCTCAAGTATCTATTTGTGCCGATAAACTTATTTCAGGTAGTCTAAGCTAGGTTGACTTGTTTTATTTTAATCAATACCGAAGCAGGGTGAACGGAGAGGATTGTAAACATAGCAGGTTTATCCGGCTTTAACCAAAATCCCCTCTGCTTACTTGCAAAAACAATGGCGAATGCTAACTTAGAAAGTGACTATGGAAAGATGGAATTGTTAGTGACGACTAAATAATAGCAATAGTGATTTCTATTTCATTAATAAGAAATACAGTTTTTTTAATAAAAAAAAATATAGGATTACGTTTTTAATTTCACTATAAGACAAATCTCGCGTCTTGAGGAACATTTTGTGTTTGGCCATGATATAAATACATAGGTTTCTTGCTGCACGTCTCAAGAAACATCAAGAAAACAGATAGTTACTTTTAAACTTGTTTTTCTTTCTTTTTTCGCGTAATGTGAAAACCCGAGTCTTTCTTATAAAGAACACCGTATTTCTTAGTAATTTGCTCGTTATTTTTTTGTTGTTTTTTTTTTTTCAGTGTCCCTAGTAGATGAGTAGTAACGCTTGCTGCTCTGCAATCAAGTTTCCGGGTTTTATATCCAGTGGAGACAAGTGTCTCGGAGCCCACTTTAAACTATAGGTCCTCCAACTAATCTTCACCCGATGTAAGACAATGGCAAACCACTATGCGTTCATCTCTCCCAGGAACATTCGGATCATAGATTTTCATACAGGCAGAATACTCATTAGCATCATCAACTTTAGTGACAACACAGTATCAATTTGTTCGTACAGGCAATTCTTAATTTATGTAAAGTGATGCGATTCTTTCTATAACCTATTAAGTACGACAATTTTTACGCATGTAAGATTTGTCATATAGACTCATATATAAGTAATAAATACTGCTTTAACATTTTATGATATTCCGCACACCTCAAATGATAAGTTCTTGAATACTTTTTTCATTTTTGATTCGCGATTGGAACACTTTTGGTCTCTCCACACAATTTAGATATTAATAGGCGATATCCAAGGAAAGAAACAAAATAGTTGCCGTGAGATGTAACAAAACCCGGGTCGTCTCCAAGATAGCCATATTGCTTTAACCCACTGATTTATAAAAATGAAATAAATCAATCTGGTTATTATATCAGAGAATTTTTGAAGCAGAATTGAGTGTGTGGAAGTAGAAATGTTGCACATAAGGAGTATTTTAAATTTACCTTCAAAAAGACATTGTAAATTGTCTACACTTCTTCTTCATATTATTTCCATTTATTGAACATAAAACTACAAGAATTTAAGCAAATATGTGAATAAAAAGAGTAAAACGAGTGTACTAGCTTTATAGTATAGGCCTACCAGTATTACAAAGCTGTACTAATTAATAGAGAATCTAAATTCTTCTTTAGTGTACATACATGCAACCTGTACTTTCATATGAATCATAAATGTCGTCGATGGATGAGTGATTTCGCTCTTTACTTTCGTCACTGAACTGAATTGAAATTGTCCTTGTTAGTGCAGTTTAACCTATAGCTGATCTACCATATAACCCTTGTCAAATATAATACTAAATACAGTTGTGACAACGATACAGATAAAACAAAATGTACAATAGGAATTGTTATATACCGAAATATTTATAATCCAGAAATAAATTATAATTGCTAAATATCCTAAAAATACTATATTGAATAAATTAAACTAAACTGTAACAAAAATAACGTAAGATGAAATAGCTTCCGTGACTTTACTATCACTGTATGTAATTACCACCACAACTAGCATGCATATGTATATTAGAGGGACAGTTTCTAAGATTATATATTATTATTATTATTCAATTAATTACATTAATTGACACTTGATACTTAATACACAATTAATACTTACATTAAATTCAATTTTAAATATTTTATCGATAAGTTGAATTTGCGGTACCATTGTACAATTTATGTACATACTTCCGGCTAATAAAAATGAAATTTTACTTAAACATCTCATGGACAATTATAGTGTTTAATTTATATATGTATAATACTGGTAAATAAGGGAAAGTACTTTAAATTATTTTTTTTCAGTCAGAAATAGATAATATATGTTAGTGTTTGTGTATCTATTTTTAAATTGTTTAAACAGTTGAATAATTGTACTTATCTATGTTAAAACAACAGTATATATAATACATATGACTTTGTGTTATATTGGTGTACAGCTGTTCATAGCATCTAAATAAATATTACATTATTATTATTATTAAGAAGAAGAAGAAGAAGAAAAGGCGACGAAGAAGATTTATGTTGACGTACTGATTTGAAATCCACCTTAAATTGTAACTTCTGTACTTAGGACGTCATCTTCATCTCATTGAAAATAATGGCAAACCATCATCAGTCTCTCTTGTCCAGGGATTTTGGGATCATAGACCTGCCTCGGAGCAGAGTACCAAGGATGAAGACCACTTTTTGGAGTATAACTCTTAGTTTTTAAAAAATGTGCACTAAGATTCATTGAAAATGGCCGATGTAAAAAATTTGAAGTCCGAAAGTTGCACAATCTGACAACACCAAGGCAATACACTTTGCAAGCGCAAAATATGGTATGTTTATTTTAAATCTGTATCGCATACAGACTCGGCATTACAGTATTGTGTAACTTGTTGGAACTGAAAAGTGTACCTATCGGTCACTTTTCACGAATCAGAGTGTACAGCACATGCGAAACTATCATACAGTACAGAATATATCACTGAGATGTGTACACGCGGGAAGCAAGTTAACTGGGAATCTGCATGTCTTGCCTTGATGGACATCACTGACTGATTTTTTAAATTTTTTTTTAGTTAGTCTTTCCCACAGATTTTGTGTATATCAACTTTCTTTTGCTTAACTATAGGTGTTTTGTATGTCTAAAGATACCTAAGTTTATCAACAGTTGTGACGCTCCATACATGTTCTCTATCCTCGCTCACTCGAAACAGCCAAGCAAACAATAATGCTACAGCAAAGTTCGTCAACTGGAATTTATACATTTAAGCCTAGACGTTGTTGATAGTATGAATGATTGGTGCGCATGGTCTTAGAAATACCAGTAGTTATATATCTATGGATTTAATAATCTGAACGGAAGGATTTAAGTTCATTTTTACGGTAGAATAATAATAAACTGTTATTATTGAACATTCGAAATAATTGTAATAGTGTCACGGATTTTACTTATTATGTTTGGAATTGTGCCGAATTTTATGATAATATTACACTGTGTAGATGTGAAATAACGGTCGTGTGATTCAGATACTGATGTGTCTTCTGTTGTTGGATGTTAAGGTACCTGCAATTGATAGTGGTAACCTAATTATGCTTGTCAATAAATGGGTCGTAATAGTACTACTAATATTTGTGTCAGCATTTACTGAACTAACACGTAGATTCCTGCACTTGGAATTGGTGTTTGAACTAGGGTATTCTGATTTGAGTAATACTAGTATTCACTAATCTCACCTAATCTAATGCACTACATTACATGTGAAACTACTATCCGCATGCAACCTAGTGAAGCTAACTTTTGCCACCTGTCAGTTTGGTAACCTAACCTACAGAAGCCACTTACGTAACAGACGTGATTCGTCTATACGTGCATAACTTTATGCACTTGAACAAATCAAACAAAATATGTATAATTAAGTGCACCATAACGATAACTTATTTGATTATGTTTTTGACCGGCATGGATTATGTATTTCAATGAATATGGTGATTGTTATTTCGACATTACAAGTACATGTGATACAAGGCAACAATTATTAAGAATCACCAGGTATGAATAAAGAAGATACCTTTAAATTTTTAGTATTCCAAAGTAGTGCTTAATTTGACTTAAAAGTTGTAATTTGGAGGCTATTGCAATGCCATGTATGGAAAAGAATTGTGTACTGAAATATTCTAGAATACGAATAAAATGCATGAATAAAATACACCCTGCGAAACTGACCACAATCATGGGGCAGTTTAAGATGTATTACCGTGATATGGCTCATATGATAGATTTCATAGGTTTCATGAGATGTTAATTATTTATTAGGAATTTGAAGAATTAATTGTTGAAATTAAATGTTTTATTCTATTTGAAAAGTTGATTGTTTTATTTTAATATTTAATTCAATTATTGTTGATTTACATATGCCCGACATAACGTCATAAAATGAAGTAGTGACAACTTTTTCATTGTGTTTATTGATTGTTTATTTTACACAAGCTAAAATAGAGGACACTGATATCCATTTGGATATTTCAAGATAAGGAGAAGATTTTATTTTGGAAGGGAGAGAAGTAAAAGATCAAGAGATTATTTTGTATATTTAGTTTAATAAAAAATATGTTTATATTAGAAATTAAGCAAACATCGAAAAGAAAGTTGTAAGTTGTGTTCCTAGCTTGTGGAAAATATGATGTATCGAGAGTGTAAAGAGAAGTTACTTGGTTAATAAATCATCTACACATTAAACTTAAATGCTAATATCTCTTTTGTTTTTTCTACGTTTAAGAGGTAGTGATGTGGATTGAGGCTGCAATGCCATTATTCCTTTAAGTTTCTTTTCATGTAATCTTATCCTGTTCAGAATTTTACGTATGGGCTGTAGTAGTCTCCACTACAATAGGCAGAGTTAGAGCACTATATCTTCATCTCTCGCGATAAAATAGTTTTATGTTTAGTCGACAAGCGTTCTACCATTCCGAGCTCTACAAAGAATGCACGAAGAGAAAACCCTGAGGTATAAGTGTTATGAGTATCGAATTGGCGAAGTAAAAGTTTGTTAAATATACATATTAAAGATATTGGAAGACATTTTATATTACGATATTAAAGGTCTTTCAACCGTTATTGAAACTGTCGATAGAACTGAAAATGTTTATAGAAGAGAGAACACAAACTTCTGTCACAGTCCTCACAGTTGATCCCCATCTATTAGACATATCTGAAATAATCACTGCTGGATAATATTGAGTTTTTTAAAAAATAATTTTAAATTATCAATAGTATGATTTTTGAGTAGATAATTGCCTGATGCCACTTTTTATACTTAAATAATAAGTCCAAAATCCATAAGTAAAATACAAGTAAGATAAGATAGTGTTGACGTTGAACGCTGGCCCAGTTGTACCGCCTATTGCATATCGCTGTCTGGTAGCCTCACCGAGTTGGTACGAACACAAAACTTTGCATATCCTCGTGTAGGCTTGTGTTGGGTATACTAATCTTCGCGATGAAATAATGACATATACAAGTTAAATTTTGGTTGGCTCACCAAAAGCTGATCCAGCAATTGTGAAGTCGCATTTTGTGTTATACATGTTCTATATGGAATTACCTGGAAAGCACTACAAGATTTGTGTAGTTTTTATATTAAACGAAACGTTGGGAAGAAGATATTTCTAAATACAAATAGAATGAAATCCACTCTAGATGTAGCTATAAAATGTTTATAACGTGTTTAATTGCATGTAAAACACAACTAATTGAAGATATTATATCTGATTTTTTACATACAACTTAGAGACGTTTCCAGCGATTTCAACACCTGAACATTTAGAAAGTGTTTGTTAACCATTAAAACAAAGTACCGACAGAAAGAGAGAGGAACAGACAAGAGAGAGAAAGATCCAAGTGAAGGCATTGAGTGTCCACATACGCACTTATACGCACGTGAAAAGAAAATTCGTTTCAAAGGTTTTTTTATCCTTTTTTTTTTAGCTATTGTTACTTTGTTAAATATTTCATCTAAATGTTGCTGTTCAAGTGGATTTCTTTGGCTTGCCAGTGCTGTCTAATGTGCACTCTAATTCCTCTTGAAGTAAATTTACAACTATCACAAGTATTCCATAACTCTGTCGGGCTGGGAAGCGTACTATGGAGAGAGGCAGGCACCGCAGGACATCATTCATGAGCAGCTGTTGAGAGAGTGCGGGAGCGGCCCAGTAGGCCTCCTCTTGTTCACACTGTCCTCCGCCACAGACACTGGATTCCGTGTGATTTAATGTCAATGTCATGGGCTGGCAGATAACCAATGACGCGTATGTGTAATGGAGGAATAAGTGGGGAAATTTTGCATGAAATTATTCGGTGTGATTCTTCCTTGTTGCGTCTCTGCAAATATACAATTGTTAACTAACTTTCCAAGCAGTTGACGTAACAGTAGAATGTAATATTTTTTCAATCCATTTTGACCTGCTTCTTAATATATTAATCTACTTTGACCTGATATCTTAATGCCCTTGAAAATATGCACGTATGAGCAAAATTAAGCTAACTCTCTAAAAAAATCTGTCTATATGACAGCGACATGTAATTTATATTAAGTTACAATATTTATGGAAGACGGCACTAAAGTGGTTAATGAACAGAAGTACTATGCTATCAATGCATAGTCCAGAGGTCCGAAATTCAATACACAGACTGAAAAGTGTTTTCCAGGCCAGGCAGACAAAAACAGATGATGGAATTACATTATTTAATCCCAAGTTGTTTCCCTGCTATCCCTGAAAAAGATTCATGATCATGATCTAGGGATGGAAAGACTTAGAGAAAAGCATGAAGTATGCAAAAAAAGAGAATTCTGAATAATACTAAAAGTTGTCGACACAACTATTTACTTTTATTCCATCTATTAGTTAATGCATCATCTTAATTCGTGTGAGGGGAGGATAGCAGTCAAATACTCACTCCTCTTTCACTAATGTGGGTAACAAGTAGGGTTGGAAAAGTGCAATATTAAAATATTCCGAAGCTTTTATTTTCCTTGTTCTTTGAAAATTAACCGCGGGAACACTAAGAAATAATCAAAAGTATATAAGTAAAAACAAAAGATAGAAATTTGTTTCACATCCAAAGATGCGTGTTATATTATTTTTAACAAAGCTTTAAACACAAATAATTCTTCTTCCATACTCATTGCGAAGCCCAATCCATTAGACGTTTTAAGAGTAACAATTTAATATCAATGACAAAAGACAATAGACAACTGCACAAACACAAGTTACAAAATCACAAAAAATAAAAGTTACAGAATAAACAACAACTGGAAACTGTGATTTTACTTGTACATTACGGTAGTATAAATTGGCGGGTTGTTTAAAGTATTAATGTCGAAATTCAACACATAACGATGAAAAATAAGAACTAAAAGAAACCACAAAATGTACTTCTGACGTGAAAAAAAAAGTGTTTTATGTATTATGGGGAGAAAATCAACTTACGATTGTTAAAAAAATAAAAGACTCGTTGTTGCTCTCCCTTCTTCAACCCTTTAAAATTGTCACTTTTTTTTAAAAAAAAAAAACTGTTTGGGAAGCCATCTGCTCAACCATTGGAACACTTTAACCCGTTCTCATATTTAAAAATCAACTAAGGAGAACTCTATCACGCATGTTTCTTTCTTGACCAAACCCGCCCTTGCCTCTCGGGTCAAGGGTCATTCGGGTTCCTCTGTAGATTTTTCCTCTCACATTTTCTTTTTTGTTTCTTTAATGGAATCTCTGCCTTCCATGCATGAAGGCTATTTCCTCAGCTGCAGCAGTAGGAGATGGAGGAGGAGGGAAAGAAAGAGGAGAAGATGATGAAGGAGAAGCCGAGCAACCAACTGATCTCATTCCGTGGAGACCGTCTTGAGAAAGATGTTTGGGGTAATCGACTTTGTAAATTAATCCTCAAAGTCCACATTGATAAACAAATCATAACATTATTATAAATGCATAATCAATTCCCTAACTTTAAGAACTTGTAAACCAACCCGTTAGCAATAACACAGAGCTTGCAACTGAAGACAATATTTCCAACCTGCAGCGAAAGTTGAGCATTCTCAATCATTTTATAACATGACTTAATCACTAATAATAATGAAGAACACTGAGTTAAAGTTCCTCAAAAGAGTTGCGTAATATGCGATTGATTAGTAACCAAACTGTTTACATCCCTTGAGAACATTTGGAAATAACTGAACACTGAAAGATTCAAATGTGCCCCTTTACTAGAGATAAATCAGGATGTGGATATCGAGGTGGTAAAATTCCAGGTCCTTCGTTGAGGTAATATTTCCAATAAATCTTTCATCTCCTTTCCGTTCGGAAACTTCTACTCTCAAAGATAAAGATACGAGAAAGTGATATTTGGCAAATAGTCGGCATGGCACTAAGAATATCTATGACGTCCAAAATTCGTTATGTCAGACATGAATTCAACTTTCATTTAACCATAGCAAGAAGACACTTTTGAACCACTATACCCTAAACCTGCTACTAATGGAAGGAGTACGTATTCACCGTGACGGTTTGTCCAAGAGCAAAAAGATTATGTCGTTTATAGTTGACTGATCTCCATGGCCGAACTCAGGTGACTTGTTTGCTCTGGGAATAAGGGGGATTTATTTCTCTTAAACTTTCGATACACAGAGATGGAGCTGATATTTTCCTCTCTAAGCACAATGAGAGATATTATTGCGTGACATTTTCCCGATAACTCGAGGAGATTTTAAGTCCTCTCGAAACACGAAGAAGATGGTAAAAATAAAAAAAATAAAAAATCTGTTTTTACTAAGGAACTCTCGCAGATCGAAGGGTCCACGAAAGAATTGATTTTACAATTAAATCTTCTATTTTTATATCTTTGGCAAATAAGTCATAATAGATTAATACAGCCATTAATAACGTAGTACGTACATTTGCTCTATAAAATAACAAAGAATTAGGCAATAACTATATTTACATATAATCTATAGCATTCCACATTTCATATTTATTATGCCAAAAATGGTATCTACCCACCCATATTTGGAATCAATATCTCTTATTCAAATATCCTTGCTCAATTATATTAACAAGCTATTAAGTATAATAAACTTTTAATTATGAAATTCCTTCTGCCGCAAGGTACGACTTTCTCGTACAATGCAGACATCCGTGAGTAATAAATGAAAATAGACCTATATTATAAATATGAACACATTATCATTGCTATAAATATGACGTCATATTTTATTTTAAACAATTTCTTCAAAAATCATAGAAGCTTCATTGTAATTACTTTGGTTCAGAAGGAAATAGAATTACCTTCCACTTCCAATGAATTGATCCCCTCGACTTAGGTGTTTGTTCAGAAGTCCTAGTATAAAGTTTTTGCAGACTAATATAAAATAAACAAACCTGAACCCAAGTTCTGTACAGAAGCTTTTCCAATAGTAATCAGATACAAGATGCCAAATTATCTTCAAAATAAAAATTACAAAATATAAACATAAATCAGCAGAGGCAGTTACACATTTTGTTCTTGAAAGATCACTTCACCCTCCTCCCCTACAACGTCTATAGAAGACTCGACAAAATGTGACAAATACAAGAAATGGTTCTTTAAAGACAACGGCTTTCTGTCGTTGCGTTAACGTACTAAGCTTACAGGTTAATTTGTTAGAGCAACGACGGACTGCGCACGCAGCTATAGACGGAAGCGATAAGTACTTGTATAATGATTTTAATTGGTAATGGTTTGAAAATTAATACTATAGGGGGTAAAATGTAGATTACTTCCTGCTATAAAAGGCGTTTATAAGGAAATTGTCCCTTTAAACTTGTAAAGGAGCACTTAACACTCCAGTGGTCGCGTGGTTTCTCGTTACACCGTTGGTCGCGTGGAGTTGCATATTTTGCTACCAATTTTAATATTTAATGCTAATTTTAGGTTAATTTGGATTAAAGAAAGATTTATGTATAAATCAGATTGGATTTGATTTACATATAAAACAAATATAGGGCCTAATGTTCATTAGAAAATCTTAATATTACTTACTGTATTTGTAAATTTGCCATTTAATGTACATTAGTAATTTCTTTAACATTACTGTATTTGTAAATTCAATTTCGAGTAAAACTAACCATAAAGTGAGATACTAATAATAATATAAGATCTTTCTTAAAATTAGAACTAGCGTGAAAGTAATAATAACTATGCGTAAATGAATATTGAATTTGAAATAAAATAACCTTGCTTATGGCATTTTGCCTAAAATAAAATGAAAAACTTTTTTACTGAAAGCAGCACGGTAAATCGAGGGAAAAAAACTTTTCCTGTTTTTCCGCCGTTCAATTTTTCCCGAAATTTTACATCACAATGCTAGATCACAATAAATTGCAGAAATTCATCGTATTTATACATGTATTCATTCTAAGCACTCTCGACACACTTCTTTGGTGATTGGGACACACACATTTTTCTGTCCTTGTTGCACGTTCTTCATTTTGTTTTGCTTCTTTTTCTGCCACAGATGTAAAACTGTTATCTTTGGCGGTGAAGGTTGTAGTGGAATTCTTCTACCAGTTGTAAAAGCAGTTTACGTCTACATTTTATTCTTCTTGGTATCAGTAACGGGAATGGACGCGTGGAGCACAATGGTGCTCCAATCGTCCAGTTTGCGGAACAATTATGCGTGCAAAAATAGTCAATAATCTATTAGAGTGTTGAAAGATTGCTGTCATTTTAGGTCAAAATTTCCCATTACCTAAAAAAATCTAATTGTTTTTTCTAAATCCACATTGGTGATCTCCAATTATTTCATCTACGTATACACTTAGGCAAGTTAGAAGTATATTACTCAATTCAATACTTTGTAACATATTGGAAATAACGAGATTCCGCTGTAACTATTACAGTCCGATTTATCGCCTTTTTTATAAGCTGGGACTAACTATTATTAAAGTTTTCCATTCCTTTGGAAGCTCCTCCTTTCTCCATATTGCGTTTATCAATTTATGTACAAGGTAACCAAAAATTGTTTGCCGTTCTAGAGCAGTGATAAACAAAGAGCAATACAGTGAACGGTACGTACCTTTAGGTTTCGAAGTAAGCTCCATCAGCATCCAACACCTTTTGCCAACGTTCCTATACCCTGGAGATAAAAGTCGGTGGTCTTCGAGGCAAAGAAGTCTGTGAGTGCGTTCCGCAGGTCTCCCGCATTGGCGAAGGATCTCCCACGGAGGTGGTTGTCGAGGGAATGATCAGGTTGTAATCTGTTGGCGCAAGGTCCGGTGAATATGATGCATGGCACAGTGTCTCCCAGCCAAGTTGCTGAAAGGTCTCCCGGGTCCTCTTTGCCACATGCGGCTTGGCATTGTCACCTAGAAACAGCACACCCTTGCGATTCACCAATGCCGGCTCCTTCTACAACTGCTGTGAGCAGAGGTCAGAAGTGATGGTCTGGCCAGGTGGAAGGAGCTCGTAATGCGTCACTTGGCGACAAGTCCACCATACAGAGAGTATAACTTTTCGTGGGTGCAGAGGTGTGAGGTGTGAGGAATAGGGTCACATGGTCTGGTACGCTTGGGAGTGTCATAGAGGACCCATTTTTTGTCACTAGTGAGCAAGAGATCAAATATGGGTGTATTCTGGTGCCGAGTTTGCAAGGACAAATAGGCTTTAACTCGTTGTTCCTTGTTGGCTGCCGACAATGAGTGGGGTACCCACTTGCTTAATCTGTATGGCTTCCCTGTCCTATGAAGGTGCAGTCAGACTGTTTCAGCGGAAACATGGAACCTTTCTGCAAGTTCATCACACGTTAGGCCATTGTCCTCCTCGATGGCTGCTTTCAGGGCCTCGTCATCCAACACATGTGGTCGTCCACTGCGAGGTTCATCAGCAAGGTTCACATCTCCCGAACGGAAGTTCTGAAACCAATACCTAGCGGGGCGTGCGTTCACAGCATTCTCACTAAATGCCTGGCATATGCGGCAACTTAATGCGGCAGCTAACAGGCCCACTTTAAAGTCATACAACAAACTCAAGCGAACAAGCTACTTCAATACCTCCATTTCTCTTTTACATTGGACGAGCTATGACTGCTGCGTGTGAGCACTGTGCGTGAATTACTGAAGGTCAATGGTCAGACAAACTCCCGATCTCTTGGCAGGCACGTACGTCACATAGTTTCCTCTGTGTGAGCGCATGATTAATCGGACGTCAAAAACGGCAAAGGCTTTTTGGTTACCTTGTTGTTCCTTGATTACTGCCGTTCCTCCCGCTTTAATCAATTCGGCTGTCTTTTTCCGGTGATTTGAATTTTTTAAATTTCTTTATCGACATTTCGACCTCGATCTCGTTAGGTTCAGGTATCCACGGTTCTGCGTTGCTTGTTTCCGTTCCTCATGAAGTTTAAGGCATTCTTCATCAAAGCAGGGTGCTGTCACCTACACCTACCTTCGCTGGGCCCTTAACTGTATCACGAATTGCCTCCCACATCGTACTTATATAAATTTCACTATTACTTTCGTCTTTATTACTACTCAGTAGAAATCGGGTACACTCGTTACACAAACCTCGCGACAGGAAAATCCTGGGGGTGGGGGGATCGTGACAGGAAACTCCTTTTGCGTTGTTTGAAACTCGTGATTCGTAGCCACTGAGGAGTGAATTTTGGGTGGAAGAGAGGGATTTACGAGAGGAAAATTCTTGTGACACTTCGTTACACAAAACTCGCGACAGGAAAATCCTGGGGGTGGGGGGATCGTGAATGTTCGTAGAAGATGACGCATGAATTTTGGCGGGAAAATTGGGAGAGGAAAATCCTTTGGTCTTTATAGGTGGGGTACTGACGACTGCGTTGTGGGGAAATGATTGCACAATACTTTATTAGAAGAAAGATGAAAAAATGCCAAGAGCGTCGTAGTCCAGTGGTTTCGCAAGTGGTTGGTGTTGACGTCAGCAGAGATGATTGTTCAGGGGTATGAGTTGAATGTGGCTGGTATGACGCAATGGTTTTGCAAGAAACACTGAATGTTAAGATTTATTTTTGTTGGGGCCCTTAGTTACCCTGCTTACGTCCCTGGATGTGAGATAACATTATTCTTGATGGAGTTCCCCACGTGTACTCCTGGCTACGTTCCTGTCTGACTGATGGAAAATAGTAATGCAAGGCCCCCTCTCAACATTTCATTCGAGCTACGTCCCTGTACGTAATAGCAGATAACACAAATTGTTTGAAGTCTTTGATGAGAGGGATGTTTATTTTAATGGACTCCCCCCCTGCGCGCACTCCTGGCTACGATCCTGTCTGACTTATGAAAAATTGCAATGCTACGTCCCTGCCCCCTTCCGCGCGCACTCCTGGCTACGATCCT
>JAGDQP010014726.1:0-25971 GCA_022664845.1 Lepisma saccharinum | reverse complement strand
CTGTATTTGCCTATAGTAGGTCTATATTTTTCTTCCCTCCCTACCTTTGCATTGAAATCACCCAACACAATTTTCGAATTATACTTCGGTAATCGGTCAAACAACCTTTCTAGCTCATCGTAGAATATATCTTTGTCGTTATCAGTAGCCACCTCGGTCGGAGCATAGACGTTTAATAAAACCGTGTTGCCCCATCGAGTACGTATCGTAACGTACGATAGTCTTTCGTTTACGAACTCTATATTCTGAACCGCCTGAAGGATACTATTCTTAATGAGGAACCCTGTTCCGAAATCGTGAGACTGTGTTCCCCCGTAGTAGAACGTGTACTTGCCCTGTGGGATGCTATCTTGACCCTCCCACCGAACTTCTTGTATCGCTAATATGTCTAGTTCGTACTTCTCGGTCTCGCGTACCGCCACCTGAAGAGCGCCCGTTTGGTATAATATTCGTACATTCCACGTTCCTATTCTAAGGTCTTTCTTAATCCTGTTCATAGAGCCCCCTGAAGCAGTCCCAGCCCGGAGATCCGAATGAGGGACTAGTTTACCTCCGGAATATTTTACCCCAGGAGAATCCATGAACCATCTGTTACTATTTCTTGACATGTTTTAGCGGTGTAGAGTTGTCAGCTCTACGACCTCGCAGTAAAGGTAGACATTCAAGATATCGACCTCTGTCCATCTCTGAGCCTTGTCGATGTCATTCATCTTCAGCCTCAGAGTGGTAATGGTGATGCTGCTTCCCCTCACCATGATATTTTTGTTCGGGGTTATCTTCCCCTAGCCTTTGTAGATCCCTCTACTAACTGCAAGGCAGCAGTACTGGTTTTGGTCCGCCCCGGAATATTTCCGGTACCCACCATATCTGGTCGGCATTCCCCTATCCGCCACCTGAGGAGGCGCCTGGTGGAAGACCAGTAACTCCAACGACTCTACAACAGGAATGATTGCCACTAACGTTAGTAATCCATTTTTAAGCAAGATATAGAAGGAAATTGTGAGTTAGGCAACTTAGTGTCAAGATAGCCCAATTTACAAAGATATTTGAGACACACCGCGACACAACCACATCATTAGTGCATGTTAGTGCATATGACACTAACGTGAATACGTACTTTTTGTGTGAGAATCAGAGAAGAAATATATGTGGGATCTTACCTAATAAGATACTTTTAAGAATCCGAGCCCAGATTTATTGAATCGGTTGCGCATTGTTAATACAAATGACACTTACGTTAGTGCTTCATTCTTAAGCAAGTTATAACGAATATACTATGAGTAGGGTTGACTTCACTTCAAGCTAGCCCCATCGACAGAGAAATTTGATCCTTTCGGATTCAAACATATTGGTTCGTAAGCGCATCTTTAGTGGACAAACTCGATTCTTCAGTGAAATATTCGAAAAAAAAAATTAACAGTCAGTTTTCACAAAAAAATATTTTGTCGGATTGTTAGTTAATCGTTAGTGCACGTAGATGCTTATGACACTCACGTTTGTCCGTGGGCTATGATTCCACTTGTAGCACTGAAGGTGAAATTAGGTCAGTGATTAGTGCAGGGTTAGTGCTTCCCAGTGCATAGCTACAAACGTTAATGCTTCATTGGTGCAAGTGCTAGAAGCAAAATATGTCTGGAGGCCAGGTTTACTCTACCCCTACTTCAAACTCTAACAATAAAATTAGTTCCAATGGTTAGTGTACCTTCTGAGTGCACTACTTCCTTACATTAGTCCTTCATTAGAGTAGTTGCTAGAACCAAAATTGTGTTAGGGCCAGGGTCACGTTAAAGTTAATTCACGTGTTCATAACTTTAACTTGATATACTAACGATATAATTAGTGCGAATCGTTAGTGCATCGTCAGTGTTTCCAATAAAACAATCTATTCGATAATGCTTCATTAGCGTAGATGCTAGAAGCCTAAAAACCATTGGGGAACCAAATTCACACTTGTCTCACCACTTCAAGCACTAACGCTAAATTTAGTGTCAATGGTTTGTGCATCATTAGTTCTTCTTTGTGCACCACTTCCTTACGTTAGTGCTTCGTTAGAGAGGGTGCTAGTGAAAAAACAATGTTTGGATACAAGTTCACTTTGAAGTTCATTCACGAATTTCTAAACTGAATCACTAACGGCGAAATAAGTGAAAGTCGTTAGTGTTTACTAGTGCTAAGACCCCAATGTTAGTGCTTCATTGGTGTATGATAGAAGTGAAACATGACTGAGAGAGAGACAAGTTCTAATTTAAAATACTGATTAAAAATTAGCGCCCATAGTTAGTGCAATGTTAGTGTTTATCGCCAGATAGCACGCAAGTTTATACCAAGTTTGGACTAGCCTTGATTTTTTTCTTGCAATGCTGTTTGGTGCAAGGTTGTGGCAAAATTGATGATGATAAGCATACCACAATTGCCACATGAGCCTTGATTTTTTGTTTAGCTTTACAAATTTGGCATGCAGAGTTGTTTCAATATTGGCAAAACCTGCTCATCAAAATTGGGGAAACATCCATGGCGTCTGTGAGTAGCCACTTGAAGAATAAATTACTATACCTGCTCGGGTCGATGACAAACTGCGTTTTAGTTTTTCTGTACACTCTAAATACAGTACCCACTATTCAAAGGTACAAAACGGGCGTTTTGTACCCATTAACTTAACAGGTACTTAGTATCTAAGAGTTAGAAGGTGCCACGTGCCTTTGGTTTCTTGGGGACAAATATATTTCATAGGAACGGAAACTCCTAATTTTAACGTCCCGGTCGCGCCAGTAATCCACACTGTCGAATGCAATAAACGAAAAGTTTAAATCTACATGACTGCACCTAACCTCTACTAACCCATGATCACCTACGAAAAATGAAAGAAAGCAATTATTAATAACAAATAATAACAGATAGCAATGTATTGTGAAAGAAAGATAGTAAAAAAAAAATCACTTAACTTTCACTCAACAAGCCGACGTCTTGACCACTTAGCTACGGTCGCAGCTTGAAAATAGAGGTGTGTAACAAGCGGATTTCGAGCACTCGAAATACAAATATTTTTTCGACCGAGCGGAATGTTATCGAACAAAATCTGCTCGAACAGATTTGTTCAAAATGTTTGCTCGAAATCCTGAATTTGAGCACTCGAAAGTCCTGGAATTTCCTCATCAATCCGTTTATCTTGGTAAAGGACGTAATACACAATGTTGCCAACTGTGATGTTATTATTTAGCTCATAGTTTAATTTTAACTTTAAAGCTTTGATACAATAGATAAGTAATTAAATAATAATAATAATAATAATAATAATAATAATAATAATAATAATAATAATAATAATAATAATAATAACAACTATTATCGTGATTTCATAGGTACTTTAACACCAACATTCCTGGGAGCTCCAAAGGACGCTGACTACGATTCCGAGCCTAAACGTGTTGAAATTTATAATCCAAGACAGCGGCGGCAGCGCGAAACATCATAATTGTAAAAAATAATATGATTTTCGTGAAATTTCATATGTGGCGGATTGAAAGGGTGCTGAGTTCAATTTCGAATCTAAAATTATTTAACTTTGAAATCTAATATGGCGCCAGTCTGTAATGTTTTAATTGTTAAATGTCATAAGATTTTCGTGAAATTTTACGGTATATGTTGGGGTTTGAAGGCATTTCCGCGGCCAAAAACTCCTGAGTGCATTTCCGAGGCCAAAAGCACAATTTTGAAATCTAAGATGGCAGGAGCTCGAAGTGTCATAATTGTTTAAAATCATCAGAATTTCGTGAAATTTCATATGTGGGTGCTTGAAGGGGTGCTGAGGCCAATTCTGAAGCTAAAATTATTGAACTTTGAAATCCAAGATGGCGCCAGCGCGAAATGTCAATTGTTAAATATCAAATTTTCGTGAAATTTTATGTGCGGAGGGTGGTTGAAGGGACCCTGAGTTAATTTCCGAGCCACGAAACATACAATTTTGAGATCCAAGATGGTGACAACGCGAAATGCCACAACTGTTAAAAATAATCAGAATTTCGTGAAATTTCATATGTAGGGTTTGAAGGGGTGCAGAGTGCATAGTTCAATTCCGAAGCGACAACTATTGAACTCTGAAATCCAAGATGGCGCCAGTGCGGTGAAATTTTATATGTCGGGGTTTGAATGAGGCCTGAGTTCATTACGGAGGCCAAAAATATACAATTTAGAAATCCAATATGGCGCCAGCGCGAAACCTCAATTGTTAAAAATCATCAGAATTTGGTGAAATTTCATATGTGGGGTTTAAAGGGGTGCAGAGTGCAGAGTTCAATTCCGAAGCTAAAATAATTGAGCTTTGAAATCCAAGGGAGCGCCAGCGCGTAATGTCAATTGTTTAATATAAGATTTTCTGAAATTTTATGTGTGGGGCTTTGAAGGAGCCCTGTGTTCTTTTCCGAGGCACAAAACATACAATTTTCAAATCCAAGATGATACCATTATGAAAGATCTTAATTGCTAAATATCATAAGATTTTCATGAAATTTTATGTGTGGTTGTTTGAAGGGGCTCTGCGTTCATTTCTGAAGCCAAGAATATACAATTTTGAAATGCTAGATTACGGCAGCAAGAAATATCATAATTTTTAAAAATCATAAGAAGTTCGTGAAATTTCATATTTGGGGTTTTGAAGCAGATCTGAGTTCATTTCCAAAGCCAACAAATACAATTTTGAAATGCAAGATGGCGCTAGTGCGAAATGTCTTAATTGTTAAATATCAGATTTTCGTAAAATTTCACACGTGCGGGTTTGAAGGGGCCCTGAGTTCATTTTCGAAGTTAAAAGTATACAATTTTGAAATGCAAGATGGCGGCAGCGCGATCATAATTTTTAAAAATCAACAGAAGTTCGTGAAATTTCACATTTGGGGTTTTAAAGGAGACATGAGTTCATTCCCGAGGCCGAAGAATACAAGTTTGAAATGCAAGATGGCGGCAGCGCGAAATGTCATAAGTTTTAAAAATAATCAGAAGTTCGTGAAATTTCATATTTGGGGTTTTGAATGGGTGGTGTGTTCAATTCCGAAGTTAAAATTATTTAACTTTGAAATCCAAGATGGCGCCAACGCGAAATTTCAATTGTTAAATATCATCAGATTTGCGTGAAATTTTATGTGTGGGGTTTTGAAGGGTTCCTGAGCTCATTTTTGAGGCACAAAACAAATATTTTGAAATCGAAGATGGCGCCAGTGTTAAAGGTTTTAATTGTTAAATATCATCAAATTTTCATGAAAATTTATGTGTGGAGGTTTGAAGGAGCCCTGCGTTAATTTTCGAAGCCAAAAGTATATAATTTTGAAATGCAGGATGGCGGCAGCGCGAAATGTCTTAATTTTTAAAAGTCATAAGTTCGTGAAATTTCATTTTTGGGATTTTAAATGAGACCTGAGTTCACTTCCGAGACCAAAGAGTACAATTTTGAAATGCAAGATGGCGGCAGCACGAAATGTCATAATTTTCAAAAATCATCAGAAGTTCATGAAATTTCATAACTGAAGTTTCGAATGGGTGCTGAGTTCAATTCTGTTCAATTCTGTTTAATTCTGAAATGCAAGATGGCTGCAGCGTGAAATGTCGTACTTAAATATCATAAGATTTTCGTGAAATTTAATATGTTTGAAGCGGCACTGAGTTCATTTCCCAAGCCAAAAATTGTTGAACTTTGAAATCCAAGATGGCGGCAGCGCGAAATATATTTTGAAAGTTCATATGATTTTCATTATTTTTTATATCTAGAAAGTTTTAATGGTGCTGAGTTCTATTTCAAGGGTGGCAGTGTTAAATATTCAAATCCAAGATTAATGGCAACCCGAAATTTCATATTTTAAAGATCTGATTTTCGTGATCTTCTCGCTAGTAGTTCAAAATATTTCGACCAACGTTGATTTTCCGTTGTATATCGTTGAAAAACAGTTGGCTCAACGTAGGCAATGTCGCCCAATTTCCAACCAATAATTTCCGAGCTGCATTTAAAAGCTTTTTTCAACTTTGGTTGGAAAATTACAACGTTGTAAATAATCATTTTCAAAGTAACGAATTTCTAACGATTATTCATCCATGCTCGCTATTTTTTTTTCTTCATATTTTCACTTTAAAAGGGTTTTAATTTCGATTCTCAGAACAAGAACGTTAAAATTAAAAATTAAAAATTACGACGCCCGAAAGATCATATTTTTGTAAAAATTCATACCTGCGATTTTGAAAAGGAGTTAAGTACAATTCAAATGTCAAAAATGTTAATATTTAAAACGATATGGACGGGAGCCCAAAATATAATAATGTACTGGTATAAAACTCGTACGTGATAATTTCGGCGGCACCTCGAAATATGATAATTTTCGTGTAATTGCAAAATTGAAGTTCAATGGGTGCTAAGTTCAACTAGGAGTTTTAAATTGTTAAATTTGGAATCGAAGCCCAAGATGTGAAAATTTAAAAAAAAAATCTGTTTTTCTTCAATACTACATAATTTACGGTTAGTTTCATAGTTGGCAACGCTTGTTGGGACGTCTATAAGTAATGTAGATTGTTTTTGTATTTTTGTACTGTAGCATGTTACTGTAATATATAGAAACAGACATTTTCCTTACTCATTTTTCTCGATCGGAGCGCTGAATATTTAATTTTAACTTCTCAACATGAGAAATTGCAGCAAGTGTAACAAATCATTTTCGCGACAAGATATTAATTTGAAAGTGCAATGTAGTGTGTGTAGGAACATATTTCATAGTGTTTGCGTTAATATGAAAGAAGAGGATGTAAAATATATTCGGTCTTTTGACAATGTGTGGCGATGTAACAATTGTGAAAAATCACCAGCAAGATCATTGTCAAGTGACAGTGGCGGAGTTACCGGGAAGACCCCTACTTTAGAAGAAGTATATCAATTATTTATTACTATAAGGAAATAAGTCAATGACATTAAATGTGCAACAAAAAACTTGAAGATGATCTCGGAACTTCATTAAATGTTGTCCATGAAAACTTGGACGAGAATTCTAAACTGTTAAAGGAGCAAAATGAAGAAATAAAGAAATCTATGGATGTTATTAAAACATTGAAAGGTGAAAATTCCCTACTGAAAAAGAAAAGGTTGATAGGTTGGTATTGCAGCTAGATGATTTGGATCAGTATGGGAGGAGAAATACTGTAGAGTTGCATAGTATTCCTGTCCTTCCTAATGAAGATGTTAACTCAATTGACAAAACAGTTGGGTCGACTTTGGTTTGCATGTAACAGATATTATGTTAGACATTTGTCACCGAATGAAAAAGACACAAACTTAACCAATTCCAGGTATAGTAGTTAAGTTTGTAAGGAGATGTGATAAAGACGCTTTTGTCAAAAAGAGGAGAATTAAAAGAAATTTAAATTGTAGAAACACTTGGATATACAGTTGATGGCACTATTTACTTAAATCAGAGTTTGACATCACATAAAAAATTGTATTTAAGGAGGCTAGGAGGGTAAAAAGAGAAATAAACTATGATTTTAATTGGATAGATTATGCTGGTAATGTCAAATTAAAAAAGAGGGCAAGTGATACTTTTGTCTATACACTTAGTAGTGTGGATGAAGTTAAAAAAATTGACTTTAAATGTAGATATGAGTGGTAAAGAAACATTATCATTTTATTATCAAAACGTTCGAGGGATAAGTTCTAAGTTAAATGAATTATATACAAGTGTGGTTGCCTCCCATTTTGATATAATTCTACTAACGGAAACTTTGTTAACAGACAATATATACAATGGAGAATTTATAGAAAATTTATTTATATAATGGAGAATAGGTACAACTTTGTATCGACAAGATAGAGAAAATTGAAATGGAGGAGGAGTCCTTCTTGCAGCTTTGAAAGATTATCATGCAGAACATATGCCCATGTATATATATTGATTTATTAAATGTGGTATGTATTAAATTAAATCTATTACATAAAACTTATTATATATTCTTAGTATATATCCCGCCTAAAACAACAGTTATATTACGTGCTGTTATCAAAAATGGAAGACTTTGTTGACGATAAGCATAATAATTTGCTACTTTTTGTGGCCTTTAATATTCCAGTAATCACTGACTCGGAATATAATCTTCTACAGGGCGATGCAATATGCCTCGCTTTATAGAATTTTCTCTCACTATTCAACTTGAGCTTATTTAATTCTGCGAAAAATAGTTACGGGAAAACCTTAGACTTAGTTATCGCTAACAATGAAGGTGGTAAAGTGTTAATAGATGTGTTATTCCTTTATTGTCTGAAGATTTGCATCATCCATCGCTAACCTGTCAGTGCTATTTAAATAAAAAGTGTAAAAGATAGTATTAAACTCAATAACTGTTTATAATTACAGTAAAGCGGATTTTTTAAACATGTATAAAATGTTACAGATACAGGAGTGGGTAACTGTACTTGAATGTAGCAATGCTGATGAAGCTATGGATCACTTTTACAACATTTTTAATTCTGTGATATACAAATATGTACCATATGTACCAAGGAAGAGAATGTTTAAAAAGAGCAAATATCCGAGTTGCTTTACATAAAAAAATTATTAATACATTAAAAGAAAAAGAATGTTACAGACAACGTAAAAGATCTATCAGATTATAACTACAATATGTTTATTCAGTTGCGTACACAATTAAAAAGTAAGTTATCCCGAGCTTATAAACAATATATGATATAATGCAAATTGAGGGTACACTAAATAATAATGTCAAATTATTTTGGATCTTTATTAAGAATAAAAAAAACGAATAATAACACTATCAATTGTATGCATTATAATAATAAACAGTTAAATTCTACCAAATCAATAGCTGATGGCTTTGCGCGATATTTTAGAAGTGTATATCCTGCTAACTCCGCTCTTTACGTTATTCCACATGGAAGTAACCTAAAAGTTTCTTATTGTCTATCAATTGAAACAATCACCTGCAATGAAATGAAATTCTGAGAGAGAATCTGTGTGACTTTAAAATCCTGAGTGAAGAAACCTCGCGTGTTTCTGTTTACTAGCTCCAAGAGAAATCTACCTCTTTTTAAACGGAACCTTTGAGTCAGTCGGAGTCAGTCTGTTCAAATGAAATATCTCAGAGTCTGTCAGCCTGAGTCTCTGTGTGCAAGTCTCTGTTCAAACGAAATCCAAAGGATGAAATATATCGATCTCTCTCTATGTGAAATCCTGAAAATGAAATTCTCAAATCTCTTTACGTAAATCCTGGGAATGAAATCTCTCTGTCGCCTTGAATCTCTATGTTTAAATGAAAGTAAAATTTGTTTCTGTTCAATAGCTTCAAACGAAATCTCTTGAGAGAGAATCTATGAAGTTTGAAGCTGAAAAACACTTCAGAGATTTCGTTTAAAGAAAAAGAGGAAGACAGAGACTAGTAAAATGATGTCACTTGACGGCATTTTTTCGGTAATCAGAAGTTAATCTATTTCATAAAAGGCTACGAGCCATATTATAAAACCCTGTAAACCGTACTCGAGCTAACCTACATAACATGGCACACGGGGCCCTACCCTATACTCGGGAGTATTTTCCAGCCACGTGTCGTATTTGCTGTGGTTACATTTCATAAAAGGCTATGAACTATTTTCCCAACCCCTATTTAACATAGCAAAGAGTTCTTGAAAGACTACGGCACCTTTTTGCAGCCCCTATTTAATATAGCAGAGATTACACAGGATTTAACCCCACATAGTACACCAGTGCACGAAGTTCTTTTTCAACCCCCTCAAAAACACTACATAACATAGCACAACCCCTAGCAGAGTTTCCAACACAGCACATAGTAGCCGAATAACCTAACCCAAATAACATGGAATAGGAGACTACGAATCTCTTTCTCATCCCGTACACAGCAGGCCATAGCCGAAATTACATGTCCTCTAGGCTATGGCAAATCTGAAGTCAGTTTTTACACTCTACAACCACAACCATAGTCAAAGGTCAAATATTTAACAGTGTATGTCTCGTAAACGATGAGGTGTATTGAGATTCTGTTTTCGCATTTGGCATGAGGGCATTGAACAGTAAATACGAAAAAAGTGGTGAGCTCAAGGTCAAATATTTAACCGTGTATAGATCGTGAACTGCGAGGAATATTGATATTCTGTTTTCGCATTTGGTATGAGGGCATTGAACAGTATATGCAAAAAAAAGTGGTGACCTCGAGGTCAAAGGTAAAATATTTAATCGTGTATATCTCGTAAACGGCTAGACATATGGAGATTCTGTTTTCATATTTGGTATGAGGGCATTGAAATGGTGTATGCTGACCTCTATGTCGTAAACTACTTTTTTATTCTATAACTAACTTATCAAAAAATAAAAAAATATTATTTTTAAAATATGTGTTTTTATTATACTAAAACATTTTCATTATACATAAAATGTAGTCACTTTTTCCAAAAAAAATACACTGCTATCTGGCTCCTACACCGACACACAAACACACATGGTTTACGGAGAACTTAATCTCGCGCCAGGGACCATTTTCATTAACGAATAAAGCATAATATCGCTAACATTAGTTTTGGCGGTTGAGAATTTATTTAAGAAGTCCTGTAGTGAATAGCCAGATACACGACATGCTAAATAGAGAAAACAGTAGTGGACACAAAATTGAGAGAAATCACCTTGAGTGCGTCTATTATTCCATGTAAAAAGTAAGCAATTGCGTTTTAGAAATTTTATATGATACGGGATATATGGTGGAAGCCCGTAGCTATCCATATATTCGCCATGACCCATATTACACATATAAAAAGCAACCCAGTGCTCGCAGGGCTTATTACTAGGATCAGTATTAATAATTAGCGCTGCATGTAGTGTATGAATAAAACGTGGTAATTGATCTGCAGCATATACACCTATAAAACAACCATCGGGCAAATTCCGTTGTAATGCCTCACAGAGTTCAACGGTATTCAACATTTTTTTATAATCAATATATATTTTTCCTTGGAAATCAATTTCCAGTTCAGAGGAGAATTCACCATAAATAACTGATGTTACAGGAGATGGTAGTGCTTGGTTAAAATGAACTTCTAATACTACAATTCCGTGACATTGGCGGCTAGTATGAAAATCTGTACCGACACTAGAAGTAGGAGTTAAATCAAACACCAGTAGAGTATAACCATTAGGATATTCGGCAAACGAGATATCATTACCTTGATTAGATTAGTAAATACCAGAACTTGTAAATAACGTATAATACGCCTGAACATATAGCTTATTATCAAAATCTGGTTGTAATGGTTTAGATGGGACGGGTCAACATACAATGTAAAGAATGTCATACTGAAATGCTTAAAATTAAATGGATTTGTCTCATATGTGCCTTTGAAAGCTGTATTAGTAACAAACCCAATAATAATACGTTTAGGTACTATTCCAGAAAACAAATCTGGAAGTGTGGTGTCCATAATTCCCTGCGGTAAAGTCTCGGTTTTTACCTGCACTTTTGTTATAGGATATTTTACTCTAAATTTAGGGTTTTGTAATACTTTATTTCGAGCTATTTTCACCGTGGGCGACACATGAACCATTCTTACAAGCAATGCTTCATCGGTAATTACAACTTTTTCCTCAGCCGCATCTTCACCCATTAGACAAAGTACGGGTTTGGCCGGAATCAGCTTAATACGCAAATGTACACCACTCACTAGAAATTTCTCCTGATTGAAAATATCACCGTGAATATAGCCCAGTAATTCAAAAGGGCGACTTAACTCCGTGAGAAGAGAACGCTGTTTAAAACCAGAATTACCACTATCAGCCACACTGTCCATTTGACCGGCTGTATCTTTAAACCACATTGCCGTCTGAAGATGAGTTGTTTTTGCATTGGCATTATAATTCAATAGTTTTTCAATATACGGGCGATATGGATATGTGTGGAAAGAATAGGAAATTAATTGATTATTCAGATATATCTGCACCTCACTAAACATTGCACTGAGAAAATCATTTATAGGACCAATTTTCTTATCGGCAGACGTTAAATCAGAGCCATCCGTTTTATTAATTTTACCTCTAATATGTAGCATTGTATGAGGTAAATCAATATAATCATCATCGTGGCCGGGGACTACAAACTCTATTGGGGCACTATCAGATATTGACGCCACCAGTTTATATGGGACGGTTGTATTACCTATAATACTCGTTTGAGCGGACAGACCCGCAAATAGATCTAATTCTGATTTCGTACACTCACACTGCATTTTGCTGCTATTAATACACTCACTAGTTTATTTTTATAATACCGTATTATATCTCACGTCTACGAAAATGTAGTTTTGCACATACACTGCCATATTGGAAAGGAAGTGGATCGCCCGTGCTATCTCTTAAATCAATATTAATTTGATCACACTGTTTACGCTGCACGGTGACATAATGAGGATTTTTAAAGATATGCACATTATTAGCGCCGTACTCTTTAATATTCGTATTTATAATACGCAGTAGTGGAGCAACAGTATCGCCTACCAGTTGAGGTTCTACAGTATCACTATAAATATACATGTGTGTGGGTAGCGATTTCTGTAAATCAGGTGGATAACGAGCATGATGGACAAGTACAATAATCTCTTGTTGTATATGATCAAAACCTAGTATTTTGGTTAATTCGCTTAATAGGTGTACTTCTTCTACACTCTCTCCATCTTTTCTTTACTGACCTCAATGCGTTTTACCGAAGCTTTAACTTTTCATTGTAAATTCAATTTATCGCTTTTATAGTTAATTTGAGATAGAATATCGTCAACGTGATAATAATGACCGGACATTATTTTAGTTATGTTCCAGCTTTCTTTATCCGTCGCGCGGTAGTAAACATTATTAGTATATTTGGAAACATTCTGAAATGAGCTTGTATAATGTACTTCGACAAAAGCTGTATCCCACACACCTTTCTCGAACATAAGAGGATGATATGATTTTGTAGTATAACACGCCAGAGTATTTTGCGGGAAATATTCCATAGAACTATTACTGGGTAGCGTGAGGTAAAAACCAGTACACTCCATAATTAATTAATCAAAAATATCTATCTTCTTCCACTTTTTCTTTACATCACCGCCTGTTTGATTATTTTTACGTTTTGTCGCAAAGCGAACTCCTTGTTTTCTTCACCGATCCTCCTACCAACACCTGTTTTATTTTATTTTGAGCTTTATTTTTTAAATTACTTTTTGCTTCCTGCCAGCGTGATTTTAAAGCTTCTTCAACTGGTCTATTACTATCTAGTACGTCTCCGGCTACATTCATTCGAGTACGTAACAGCTCTTTACAGCTAGTTTGTACACCTTGTACCTTGTTTTAATAATGGAAATACAGTGCGAAATAAACCACCTAGAAAACTACCAATACCATATCCTTCTTGGTATGGTGCACCTCTATATACATTATAACCACTTTTTAGCCACACACATCTACACCCCTTAACAGAGGGCAATATGGACTTCAACGTTTATAGCCAATTACCTAATTCTAAATTACAAAATGCACATCTTACAATATCGGGTAAACTAACCACACTCTGCAATTTGCTAACCGTTCTTTAAATACGATGCAGGAATCCATGAATTAAATGAACCAGGATAACCCCGTCAGCGAACAAGTAAACATTTAGCCTCTAAAATTTCATCTATTTCGTAAACTTTGGGTAGTGGTAATGAAATTTCCTCATTTTAGGTGTACCCTCACCACCGTTAGTTAAATCCTCCCTGGCCTCCTGGCATAATACATACACTTCTTTCTCCATAAAATTTGGATGCTGACGGCGATACTTATGTTGCTCCTTTTTGCGACAATCTACTGCGACAACCAGGGCATGAGCTAGACAGCTACTATCTTTTTAATACTCAGTATACTGCGGTTGCGCGCTATATATTCTGGAGTGGTGGCGAAATTTTGTTTTACACGACCCTTGCCCGTAGGTAGTTAGACGTGGTGGAAATAGTCTACAAAACGGTCCTGGTACAGAAACGAGGTGTTAGATTGAATTACTTTTTCTAGCGCACTCCAGACATTACCTGCGCTCATTTTCTTGCCGCTCTAAATGATAGGTAAAACGGCTTATCTGGTTGATTTTGGCTAATAAATGTAACCCCTACTTGATGATGCGGGACACATACCATTAAACTCTCTTCTGTCTCATTGCTTTCTCCACCCATGCTAAGGGGGTTTTACCAGTGGAAGAATTTTATCTCGACAGTTATTATCGTCCCGTTATCCTTAAACATCTTATAATACTGCCGTGATTCGCTTACTATATTTGTAATTGTATGGTTTCCATTATAATTAACTCTCAATGTTTTGAAAATAAAAAACTTTTAATTATAGAAGGTTGCTGGCCGGAATAATATGCTACCGCAAGGTAGCTATAAAAGGTTTGGGTGATCTTTTCTATAATATGCTATTAGCGTTTTTCTTCAACAACACAATTTTGTTTTAGCCGCCCTGCTCCAGGAACAATTGCTATAGACCCCGGGGAACCGTTTGCTGTAATATCCTACTATCGTAATTAACCCTCAACGTTTATTATATTCAATCTGAAAATAAAAAAAAATATTATTAAATTTACAAGCTATTATAGAAAGTTGCGGGGTGTAATTAACACCATTAATATGCTACCGAAAAATTTGGGAGAATATTAGTGTAATTAACGTTTTCTACAACACTATTTATACTGCCACAAACTTCGTATATTTGAAATTTAGCCGCATGCGCAAACAGCATTTCCTATGGAACGCCAAAAAGCTTTTGCTATAATAGCCTATTATCGTAATCGGCCCCTCAATGCTTGTTATATTTAGTTTGAGGTTGCTTGCTCAATATGCTACCGCAAAGTTTGCGCGGTCTTAGGCTATTATCGTTTTTCTTAAAGTATTTATACTGCCGAAATTCTCATATATTTGTAATTCAGCGGCCAGCTTAAATCTCCAACTTGTCTTAGCGCAAAAAGTATTGATACACTTAAAAATTACAGCTTGGGTGGTAATTAAACAAATTTTAAAAAAGACTGTTCATTTTTCGATTTGATTCTAAAAAATTAAACAACAATAATAATATCATATTTTGGAAAATTAAAACCATAAAAACTGAATTCTAAAGACAAACAAAATATACAAAAACCAAAAGTATTGATATAGTCCAAACTATTACTATTTGTGTCCTATGTTCGGTGGTTTAATTGAGGTTTTAATACTTTGTAGGGTATCTTTTGCATTTTTGGACGACCTGAAGTCGATGAGACATTGACTGCACCAATTCGGAAGTCAACAATGTCAATATTGCCCCATTCTTCTTCTATTAACACACATTTCCAGTTTTGTTTGTTTGAAATTTGTGCTGCACGGACTCTTCGTTCTAAATATGACAAAAATACTCAATTTGGTTGATGGCTGGAGACTGTGGAGGAGTTCCATGCATTTTGCTGTGTTGTAACAAATGCATAATCGTGTAGTGAATAAACATAAACATAATCAGAAACAAATTCAAAGCTCTATGTTTTGGATTATTATCATGCATAAATACAAAATTGTCTGTAATTCCCATTTTTTCTGTTGACGTATGGAAATTAGACTCTGATATGTTAATATACGCCTTATGGTTCATTACCTAATTAATAAAACACAGATTCCCCCACCTCAGAAGCACTCATACAACCCCAAACTAACACAAAACCACCATCATACTTTAGAGTGAATTGGAGATTTTGCCTTTTCCAGCTCGGTATTCTTTTTCTTCCACACTTTTCCCCTCCCATTTGAATAAAAAGATTGTCCATTTTCATTTTCTCCGTCAAAAGAAAGTGATTCCATAATGCTGAGCTCGCGTTTATATCCTGTTTAGCAAACTGCATTCTTTTCTCTTACGCGTTTCGCTTACAAAATATTTTGTACGTGCTATTCTCCCGTATAACTCGTTAGCCTGCAGATAATTTCGCATAGTACTAGCACAGATATTAATATTTCCCTCTTGTCTAAGCGTAACTGCTAATTTTGGTGCATTAATTTTAGGATTACCTTTTACTTTTCTAATTAATGGTCTTTTACTATATTTGTTTAGTTTCCTGGGAAGCCCAGATCTGGGGCCATTGTTCATTGATTTTCTTTCACCAACCCTATATATTATATGTTGAATTGTTGGCTTTGGTCTTCCAACTAGTTTAGGTGCCAGAGTTAATAATTTACACTGAATATGTAGGCCAATAATTGCCTTTCATTCTGCTTCTGGGGTCCCTTTGCCTTTTCGACCCGTTTTACAGGTTTTCCAGACTACTATTTTAGCTAGCGTACAGCACGTCGTGCACACACAAACGCAAGGCAATCCAGACTGAAAACAAAGAAGAGCCCATAGAACAATGAACCACAGGCTATAATGGACTAAACGACCAACCCCAACAATCATCCTACACAATAATAGTGATACCACAATGTGAAAACAAAACAATGAACTAGTGCAAACAGAATATGTTAACACTATAAGTGATTTAATATATAAATTTAAAACCCATAATAACAAGAGGATAGTGCTAAACCACTCGAGGGGAATGAAGTGTAAACACCGACCCTGCCTATAGAGGTGAGCGTCCATATTCTCTACTACAACGAAAATAAATAAAAACAAAAAAAATCAGTGCAATATCTTAGTGCAAAAGTGTTAAGTGCAATTAGTGAAATTTCTTTTCCTATTCAGAAGTTATGCAAGAGTGCTAATGCATAACACTCATCAGTGTAACCAAGTGCAGTGATGTAAATTTTTCCTTCTAGTTTTGTGCTTACCTAAATTTTGAAATAATTCCCTCACTACCTTCGTTCATATTTCAAACTTTAATGGGGAGGGGGAGTGTAATGATCTCGTTGCAATAGCACATGGAAGCACAAAACATAAACAAGTGTATACTACTAGTTACATAACCAAGCAGACGACATCAACCTCAACCGAAGAAATTACGAAGTATCACCTTCGATGGATACACCCATAAGGAAGGCATGAAGAACCCTATAAAAGGGCCGACCGAAGCCCAGGTCGGCATCACTTCGCTCGTGGTCACCTCTTCCTTTCCTCTGACTTGGTCTGGTGTCAGAATCCCAACCTAGCATCAACTGAATTGGTCTGGAGTCAGTACCCAACTTGATATCCACTGACTCGGCCTGGAGTCAGAATCCAATACAACGCTTCAATGTTAATTATGAGATTAGGTACGAGATCATTACTATGACCTCGTACCTAAATAACAAACTTCTAAATATTACTGCAAAAGTTAACACTCAAAGTAATCCTTAAGAGGTGAACCACATACGGTTACGCATATTGCATTAAGTTCCAGTCCCGGAAGTTGTTATTATTAACATATTCGTATCTGTTATATTTTACATGTGTACAATTTTTTGTAATAAAAGGTGTCGGGAAAAGGTCTAACTTGGTCTATCTTTATCTTAACCCAAAGTAATATTCAATTCCGTGTCGGAGGCCCATACCAATCCTTCACGACGCCGTCTGTTCGTATAACAATATAACTGCAGAACGAAAGGAACATTACGGTATCTTTATTTGTTACCTACTTATTTCATCGGCTGCCCCTTGCAATATCTCACTCATTACTTTATTTTTACAGTTGATATCCTCTTGACTTTTTTCTCTATCTTTTCAAAGACACTGAATTCTTTGCTTAATTCTTTCTAATTTTTGTCTATCTCTTGCTAGATTTTCTTAAGAGGGCTCCTCGCTCCAACCACCTATTTTTAACATTTTTCAAAATATTTCAAAAACTAAGAGTACTATCAAAAATGTAAGTTCATAGTGCACTAGAACTTACAAACTACTATGAAATACAATGGACAGCAATCTCGAAATCTTGTCCATTAATGAGTGATACGACTTCAACTAAATAATGACGTCATAACCTTTGAGAACGTATCACTCATCAATGAACAACATCTCGAGATTGGTATCCATTGTATTTCATAGTAATTTGTAAGCTCTAGTGCGCTATGAACTTACATTTTTGATAGTACTCTTAGTTTTTGAAATATTTAGAAAAATGTTAAAAATGAGGGGATTGGAGCGAGGAGCTCTCTTAATATAAAATTAGAGGCTTTTCTTATTAGCATTTTCCTCTCTTCTTGTGTTTAGTTTCTACTTACATCTCACCACCCTGTGATCATTAGAGACTTTGAAACAGTCCGGAACAGACATATCTTGAATTATTTCCTTATTATACAGCAGACCAGAATCTAATCCCTTTTCAACCCCATTTGGGCCTTTTCATGTCCATTTCCTCTGATGTTTTCTTCTAAGAAAGTAGGGGATTCTGAAAAGTTCTCTGAAGTGAAGATAGGTTTAAATGAGCAGCATAAGACGACATTCCATATGAATAAAGATGACATACTTAATCAGCACGATTCGAACGGACAATAAAATTCTCACTTATTGATAAGAAGTAATCAAAACGTGTGTAATTATTACTCCTGGTTGTTATGCAATCATACATTAAACAGTAGTTCGGAATATGAAATCTGATATATCGACTTCGCGCAAACGAATTATTGTTACGTGCTGCCAACTCGTTCCATTCATGCTCATTTCGACACAGCTTTACTTCTGGGAGCATTTCTAAGAATCCATTAATTTCTTTGGGGAACCTCTTGCGTACCCACTGCACAATTTTGGAATATGCATTTTTAGATACAGCAGGTTTGAAGTATTTGATGATAGCATGCTGCATCAGCTCTACTGTTGGTGGTATGGGAGATATGAAGCTCTAAAGTTCACTTTCCCACGCTTTCGGCAGCCTGAAGCTCCGAACGCAGCAGAATTTTCGCCCTAATTACTAAAAGAGTTCCCTTAAGTTTCCTGTACTATAATTCCTCGAAGTTTGTTGACGTATTACGTTACCCCGTTGTAAAACTAAATCTTTGTTTAGAAGCATATTTTCAACTCCTCTCGCCGACTTCGGTAGCCGTGTCGGGCTAGGGCTATGGGCCGTCGTTCATGTAGTTGCAGGTTCGAATTATGCCTGAGACATGGATGTTTGTGTATGTTAAATTCATTGCATTCATATCATCGTAATGAGTCGAAGTCCATTGTTACTAAATGAGAGAAAATGACCCATATAAAATAAAGTTTTACCAAATTTCCCTCCTTTAGAAAAAATCACGAATAAAACACTAGATTACACCATCCGATTTCTTTCTTTGAGTAGTAAATTCTTTAATTTAACTTGTGTTCGGAAGATCCTATTTTTTTTTCTTTTTTTCAGAAAGATAGAACCAAACATGTTATGAGAAGGTTATATAGAAGGTTACCAGAAAGGAAGACTAACTGTAATACAAAGAGAGGTGAAACTTTAAGTTAACCTAGAAAATATTTGAATGCATAATTCGATAACTCTCCAAGAATAAAAGCAATGAGCCTTTTCCACCTGAGCCTTTCGGTTAAGGGCCTACTATTATATGGCAATATCAGACAAACAAAACATTAAAGAGGATGATGATAACATCGACTTGTGTGAATCGTTACACTTACTGTTTTGGAATCAGCTGGATTTTAAAATAAAATTATGTTCCTATCTATCAATATTATCATAAATTTATTAATTTTCCTTAATTCGAATGCTAATCGAATGGAAAGCACTATTGCTATTCCACCTTCAACAAAATTCTTTTACTGACTTCTTTAGAAACATATTTTTAATAAAAAAGCCTTAAAGTGAGAAACCTGATAATTAATTTAATTAAAACAAGCTGACAAGGCTATCATACTTAACTTTCTTTTTAAAACACACAGCGAATGTGTCGTCTGAGGAATATGTTGTTAGAACATTGTAATCGTTACGCTGGCTGTTTTTAAAATAAAGTTAAGTGTGATAGCCTTGTCAGCTTGTTTTAATTAAATTAACTATGGATACAAGGCTTCAATACAATATCCACACTGAAAATTAAACGCGTTTATAAGTAGCATGAGTTTTCGTATAAGGAAACACTTGCATATTTAATCAACTTTTAGCAATCTTAGTTTTAGCAATAATCCTAAGAATTAAGAAACCACAGAACTGTACACTCTTAAACAATATTTTATTTTGTGTAATTCTCTACCTAAGGTCGTTTAAATTCCTGAAATATATTAATAAATAGGGACATTGTTTAAGTTTCCAAATTTTAGGAAACTTTTCGGCTGGTTTTCGAAAAGTGTTATTTCTTGAAATAGTTTTAGAATTTGAAGTAAACTATTTGAATTATTAGTTCTATGACAAATACTATTTAATGTAATAAAATTAATCCGTATTTGGACATATTTTCCTTATATTTGTCTTTTCTGTTTACTTTCACTATTCCTACATACCTTCCAATTGGCAGACGGAACAAGCATTGCCAATAAAAACACACCTAATAGTGGACCACTAGTAGCACTACCCATCAGCAAAGTAGATTCAATGAGACCAGATAACTTCGATACTAAAAATGCTACACCAGCGGTCAATATTCCGTAGACTGCACCTGAAAGATATATATTTTTAAATCTTTCTCGAAGTCATCACTGTAAACTGTGTAATATAATTTTATCAAAACACTTGTTTCACTATCGAAATTTACGACTACAACAGTACAATAACAGTATGATTGAAATTAAGTTATCAATATTGAGTAATTGGCTGATTACTGTAAAATTGAAAATAAAAAATTAGACGTACCTCAGGAATCTATTGAAAGATATTAAAAACGTATTCTTCCAAACCTATAGTGGGGGATTTAATTGCGTTAATTTTATCTGCAATGAAATCAACTACATATGCCCTGTTGCTAACCAGAAAAGAAATTTGAGCTTATACTTGGAAAAGGAGTTTGGGTACAAAGAGGAATTAGGGTCTACGCCAGAGCGTGAAAAAGTTACGGTTACAAAACGGAATTTCAACAGAGCGCATTACACACCAAATTCTTGATAAAAATGTCAATCAAAAATAGAAGTATGTAGAACATACTATCGTGCATCGATTACATAAAGAAAGAGCCAAAGATTCGCAGTCGTTTAATTTTTAAAAAAAGTTCAAAGTTAGAGTACAATAAGTAAACTCCATGCATACATCATTGCATGGAATCGTACGAAACGTACTATCATGGCCAATATAATGTTTACATGACTTTGTTACACACGATTTTTCTCTAAGCCTAGAAGATAGGCCACCCAACTAACGTAGAGTTGGCGGTGTGATTCTGAGAGTTTGTGAGTGAACGAGCAAGGGTTGGAATTTCCCTTTCTTTAGCAGCAAATATATCCTGCGTTCTGGAAAGATATTTATGATTTCTTGTAGTATGTAGCAAATAATGAAAAAACTTAAGCAAGTAACATTTCAAACACCAAAAGTAAACCTAACACTATTTGTATTTTAGGTGGGTCACTAGTTGAAGTTTACTGAAAAGTGTACTTTCAATTGTCCAGTAGAAAAGATCCTTACCGAACATGGAGAAACGAAAATGAACTTTGAAACCTATGGTTGCTAGGAATTTATTTGTTTCTTAATGAATCGAGTATTCCATAGAACACTAATGTCATACACGAAAGACAAGAGAAAACATCTGTTTCTAACAGTTTCTAAAATTGGGGCACAATATTTACGTTTTATAATTTTATGATCAGATGTTATTTACGTTTATCATTTACAAATATGTTAGTAGCAAGATACACGAATATGTTGCGTGCGAAGTTCTAGTAAATGTAATTTCTCTCTCTCTCTCTCTCTCTCTCTCCATCTCTCTCCCTATATACAGGGCGTTCCGTAATTCCTATGACAGCATTTGGGAGTTGAAAGTAAACATCAAAACAAACAAAAAACTATATGGACACAAATCGCAAAGCGGCGTCCTTTACTAGTTATGGGCGTGGGAAATTTGGCGGCACGGAACTTTGAGACGCTATAGCACAAAGACGAATGGTCGTGACACAGGCGGCGTGGAATTTCATAAAGGAAGTCATATGCGTTGTATCCAAAAATATCAAAATCAAAACTCCAGAACAATTGCGCAAGGGATTCCCCAAAGGAAGTGAGGGATTCTCGCTTATGTTTGCAAATAAAGATCGGTGAAAGTAAGCTGGAAAGGAAAGAGTATGTAATATGAAAGTAGAATTCGTCTGTGCCACTTCGATAGTGCAGAGAGAATCAAACATATGGCAAATTGTGGGGTTGCTATGAGTGGTTGCATAACTACCAGTAAACAAGTTACAAGTGTATAACGTTTGTGAAATGTCACATGTTGGTTTGCTGAGGGTTCTACGTACATGTGAAACACGCAAAAGCAGTACAAAACGTAGTCTTATTATTGATCTGTGTGAGTAACAAATGATACTAGTAGTATTAAGCCGAGAATCATTGTGCAAAATGTGACTGGACTCTATTCATGTTACATAATAATCAAAGTTTGTTACCAAACCACCCTGGGTTGCTCGGAAAACAACTGGCATCCATTCAAACCATGCAGCTAAACTCTTGGCTTTCTGCAACTCTACTGGGTGTACCTGAAACACATTTACAGTAGACTGTCCTAAGTACATACTATAGAAAAAGTCACACATATCATTCAAGACAGGCATGTGGTATTTGTGTTTGCGATGTACGCTATCTGCATTAACAGAGAACGTCATTGAATGACATGCAAAATGAATGAAGCACTTTGTGTGTCTGCCTGCCACGCGGTATGTGTGTCCGAACCCTACTGCGACCGAACATCGTGACGGAAAGTTTCACTGGTGTAGGTCATTCTCACCAGACAAATGCTGAGATACCTTCTGTAAGGCCAGGACCGTTGCTTTCCAAATCGTGGGCCCTTATCTATCCCGACCGGAGCTTCAGATACGTAATGGCCATAAATAACAAATACAGTAGTATGTAGTTTCGAAGTGTGTTTCTGGTTCCGAGAGTGTGCCTAGGGTATGACCGAACGTAATTGTTAAATCCCGAGTTCAAAGAACGAGTGAAGAGGGCGAAGACAGAAGGCGGTTTTGTACAATTGTGAAACGAATGTCGAAGCTTGAGATATGCCACTCATTGTTGCACGTGTCCCCTGTGGGTGAGTGGTAACGCTCGCTTCCGTCTAACAAAGGGGTCCCAGGTTAGATTCCCGGTGGGGACACATGTGGGTCGGAACCCACGTAAAGCTGTAGGTCCCGTCCTTAGAAGCTCTTTAGCTCGTTTAGGACGTTAATAACAATTGACGCACGCACGCATTGTGTCACATGTGCAGATCGTGGAAGACATTAATATGAATGCATGAAGTATTGGACTATTTCTATTTATGAATGCTTGTGGACCGGAAACAACATGGTGGCACAATGAAGACTGAACCATACGAGCCTTATCATTCAAGGTTGTCACAAGACACGCAGTAATCATCACCAGCTGAGCCAAAACCACAATTTGCCATTTTTGTTGATCATAGTGGAATGTGTGTGTGTTCGACGTAAGATAATCGAGAAAAGAAGCAGACAATATAACACTTTTGTGCATTGCAGGAAGAAAAATAAATTTGCACGAAAAACGTGTATAACAAACAGTTCGTACCGGTTTTACCTTCCGAGTGCTTCACATGTTCAATCCTGGTTCTGACTTCGTATCCCATTTTACCAGAATGTGTATCTATGAACAAGCGCAGCAAATTGGCTCAACAAAAACAAGCATTTTCACATGGCTTTCCAACTGGCGTGTATGACGTTCACGCTGCGAGCCCCTGCACATAACTTGACGTACACCTATCAGTACAATCTTCTCCACCGTACAACAGTTTGCTTTGTGATCGAGGCCAGAGAACAGTCTCTCGTGATCTGATCGTGCAGTTTAATGCAATGGCAGAGTTCACGTTTGATGAGTATGCAGAAATGCTATTAATTTATGGCGAAGCTCATCGTCATGGAAGGCGTGAGCGTCTTCTTTACGCCAAGCGCTTTCCACATCGTCGAGTACCGTCACGTACTATCTCTGCCAGACTAGAACGTCGGCTTAGGGAGAGAGGTACCTTCACCGTCAACAGAATCGACTGTGGTGCTCCGAGACGCGTACGAACCCCGCAGTTTGAAGAGGATGTGCTTCGACGAGTGGAACGGGATCCTTCGACGAACACCCGATGCATGGCACGTGACTTGAGGGGAAGCAATACCACTGTTTGGAGGGTTCTCCACCAAGAACACTTGCATCCATACCATATTGCGCGAGTCCCAAGTCTTGGTTCAGCCGATTTTGCGCCACGTGTAGACTTCTGTCAGTGGATACTTCAGCGCTGTGCAGAGGATCCTGCATTTCTTCAACTGATACTCTTCACTTACGAGGCGACCTTCTCTAGGGATGGTGTGTTTAACTGTCATAATAGCCACATGTGGGCAGTCGAAAATCCTCATGGTGTTCGAGAGTGCGCATTTCAGGAACGATTCAGTGTGAACGTATGGGCAGGCATCATACATGGACGATTAATTAGACCATATCTTCTCCCAGCACGTCTCACCGGTGCCAACTACTTATTCTTTTTACAGGAGATACTGCTGGAGTTACTGCAAGACATTCCTCTTGGAATCCGACAGCACATGTGGTTTCAACACGACGGTGCGCCTCTCCACTTCACACGGGCTGTCCTAGATCATTTAAACACTTCCTTTGGACAACAATGGATTGGCCGTGGTGGTCCAAGAGCATGGCCACCACGCTCGCCTGACCTGACGCCACTGCATTTCTTTCTGTGGGGTCACATGAAGACGTTGGTGTATGAGACCCCGGTAGAGTCGGAGGAAGATCTCGTGGCACGCATTGCAGCTGCGGCTGAAGAAATCCGAGACATGCCAGCCGTTTTCGATCGCGTCTATGCGAACATACGTCGTCGGTGCGAGGCATGCATCGCTGTTCGTGGGCGTTCCTCCCAGCAGCTCTTGTAGTACATGTCGCTTCATGCAATGGACTCCCCACATGCGTCAGTTGGATCGTCACAATGAGCACTCTTCGGTTCGAACTTGGTAAGTGGTACGTACTGACCTAGTGACCAGTGATTCCTTTGTGAGTGTTCAGAGTGTCTTGTATTGCAAACATACTTGCTTTGTGCCTTTGTCGCACGGACCCTTAATATCCGCCGCAGGTTCTCGCAGTGGTGGTTGCTTGTTCAAAGAAGCCAAGATTGCGTGGTACTGTTCGTTTCCGAATTCTGTTGTCCTTTCTATTCGAATGCGTCCTGATCTGCATACTATTTTGTTAGTTCATAGCATCAGCATACGTTTGTAGGACTCATGAACACACGGTGAAAAGTCCTTCAGAGCTCCTTACTTCCCTTCACCTATCACTGCAGTTTTGTGGTAGTGCAAACATTGAAACAACGTATGTCATTTCCACTGTAGAGTGCAGAAGGTAACAGGACAATCTACGAGTTGTAGACGACAGGTTAGACAACAAAGTAATACAGACAGTAGAACATACTATTTTGTGGGTTCAGTAACAACGTGTTACCAAAATGACTCCGTACGTGTGTGTGGTAATACAAATAGAGAGTTCAACGTTGAATGAATTGATAACACATTAATCTACCCTTCAATACACGAATCTTTCTGGTATGGTTGAAACTTATTTACTGGTAGTTATGCAACCACTCATAGCAACCCCACAATTCGCCATATGTTTGATTCTGTTTGCACTATCGAAGTGGCACAGACGAATTCTACTTTAACATTACATACTCTTTCCTTTCCAGCTCATTTTCACCGATCTTTATTTGCAAACATAAGCGGGAATCCCTCACTTCCTTTGGGTAATCCCTTGCACAATTGTTCTGGAGTTTTGATTTTGATATTTTTGGATACAACGCATATGACTTCCTTTATGAAATTCCACGCCGCCTGTGTCACGACCATTCGTCTTTGTGCTATAGCGTCTCAAAGTTCCGTGCCGCCAAAT
>JAGDQP010014725.1:13192-44451 GCA_022664845.1 Lepisma saccharinum | reverse complement strand
GATAAGTTGACAGCAACACCTTTTGGTTGCAAACCAAATATTATGATTAACTATTATCCTATGCGGGTCATTCTAGTGATCCTTGATTTCATTCGTGGAATAGACCAATAAGTAGAATTAGGAGGAAAGTTATTGTCACGATGGTTCAAGGGATAATTATGGCGGTAGAAATTGTGATTGCTGCAGGAAGGAGTAATACAATTTCTACGTTAAAAATGAGGAAAATTACTGCAATAAGAGAAAAGCGAATTGAGAAGGGAGTCCGCGGGGATGATTTGGGGTCAAATCCACACTCAAACGGGGATCTTTTTTCTCGGTCAATAATTGTTTTTTTTATAATAATGACGCTAGTAGTATTACGGTTGTTGTAATTGTTATAGTGATTAGTCCCGCGGTTAAGATTGTATATATTATCTATTTCATTTTATATGAATTTTTTAATTGGAAGTCAAATGTATTGGTTTATACTAAATAGATAATTTACCCACCTCATCAATAAATTGAAATATACAAGAATAGTCATACTACGTCTACGAAATGCCAGTATCAGGCTGCTGCTTCAAATCCGAAGAGGTGATTTGGGGAAAAGTGATATATCATGTGCCGAAATAAGCATACTATTAAAAATGATGAACCAATGATTACATGAAGCCCATGAAAGCCTGTTGCTATAAAGAAGGTAGATCCATAGGTGGCATCTGAAATTGTGAATGGTGCTTCGTAATATTCGAACCCCTGAAGGGCTGTGAAATATAGACCTAGAATTACTGTTAAAATTAAGGCTTGGGTAGTTTGTGTGTGTTTTGCCTCTATTAAACTGTGATGGGCTCAGGTTACTGTTACTCCTGAGGCTAGTAAAATAGCAGTATTGAGGAGGGGGATTTGTATTGGATTGAATGGTTGAATCCCCGCTGGAGGTCAAATTGCTCCAATTTCTACTGTAGGGGATAGTCTTCTGTGAAAGAAGGCCCAAAAGAAAGAAATAAAGAAAAATACTTCTGAAACAATGAATAGAATTATTCCTCACCGAAGGCGGTAGCGACTTGAATTGTGTGGAGCCCCTGAAATGTCCCTTCTCGGGAAATGTCTCGTCATCATTGAATTATTGTTAATCTGATGATTAACAGCCCTATAAAGAATAGGTCTGGGTTAAATTGATGAAATCATTTAGTTAGCCCTGTGGTGGTGATTAGGGCCCCGAGGGCCCCTGTTAGGGGCCAGGGGCTTTGATCTACCAAGTGGTATGGGTGATTTTGTGGTGCTGACATATGTTACTTCACTTGAATATAGGGTTGTTAATACTGCAAATACGTAGGATTGAATGATTGCTACTCCGGACTCTAATGTTAATAGTAAGATTTGTCTAATTATTATTAGTGAGAGTAAGGATACGGTTAGGGAGGGCCCTGTTCTCGCTAGAAGGGTTAATAAAAGGTGCCCGGCTACTATGTTTGCTATTAGCCGAACTGCCAGGGTTCCGGGGCGGATGATGTTTCTGGTGATTTCAATACATACTATAAATGGTATTAGAGGACCTGGGGTTCCAGCGGGGAGGAGATGGGCAAATATGTGTTGGGTATTGTTAATTCAGCCGTATAATATGAAGGTTAATCAAAGGGGGAGGGCAAGACTTAATGTGAATGTTAGGTGGCTAGATCTTGTAAAAATGTAGGGAAATAGTCCTATAAAATTATTGAATATAATAATTGTGAAGATGGTAATAAAGAGGAATGTTGTTCCCTTATGTGGGTTGTTAGGTCCTAGGATTGTTTTGAATTCTTTATGAAGCGTAATTACTAATTTGTCTCATATAATTGTTGTTCGGGCTGGAAGAAATCATAGTGATGTGGGAATAATTAATAGGCCTAGTAAGGTGCTGATTCAGTTGATTGACAAGGACAGTACAGTTGAGGTTGGATCAAATACTGAGAATAGGTTAGTTATCATTTTCAGTTTAGGGGCGTTTTGGTAATGTTTGTTTGTTCTGCGCTTAATTGATTAGGACGAATGTTAAAGTATATGATTGAGGCAAAAATTAGGTAGATAAATGAAAAGAAAATAAATAATAATAATCATTTTAAAGGGGATATTTGTGGTATTAAAAAGTATTAAGGCTTAATAATTCGGCTATGACATGGCCATGTTATGATAATTTAACTAACTTTTTCATTAGAAGTAATTGTTATTTTACTATATTTTGGTTTAAGAGACCATCACTTACTTTCAGCCACCTAATGAGGTTTCTTGTGATATATTTAATATTCAATTAATGAATTGTTGATGCGGGCAGGTTTCTATAACAATCGGCATGAAGCTGTGGTTTGCCCCGCAAATTTCTGAGCATTGTCCGAAGAATAGGCCGATTCGTTTTGCGTTTATTCTGACTTGATTAAGTCCTCCTGGGGTAGCATCTGCTTTTAGTCCTATGGCTGGTATGGCCCATGAATGGAGTACGTCCGCGGCAGTAATTAAAACTCGAATGTCTGTGTTTGGTAAAATTACTCGGTTATCTACATCTAATAGGCGAAAATTATTTTTTTTATTTCATTAATTGGGATTATGTATGAATCGAATTCTGTGGGGGCAAAATCTGAATATTCATAACTTCAATATCATTGATGGCCAATTACTTTTAGGGTTACTGAGGGTTGATTGATTTCATCAATTAGATAAAGAAGATGTAATGACGGTAATGCGATGAAGACTAATATAATTGCTGGTAAAATTGTTCAAATAGTCTCTAAGGTTTGTCCTTCTAAAAGGTATCGATTAATAAATTTGTTGAATATAATAGAGATTAGTAAATATCCTACAAGGACTGTAATTATTATAATAATAAGTATTGTATGATCGTGAAAGAAAGTTATTTGTTGTATGATTGGTGATCTGGCATCTTGTAGGTTTATTTGGTTACAGGTGGCCATTTCTAAGGAAGGGTTATGGTTCTTATTTCCGGGGCTTAGGTCCGGTGCACTTATCTGCCACCTTAGAACATTAAGTAGTTAAAATGGGGATTTCTGTATAACTGTGTTCAGCTGGTGGTAAATTTTGGTATCATTCTAAGGAAGTAGGTTGTTGATCGGGGTAGAGAATGGTGCGGGAACTGGCTAGGGCTTCTCATACGATAAATACTAGTATTAGAACGGCGATTAATGATAATAGGGACCCTACGCTTGATACCATATTTCATGTTATATATGCGTCGGGGTAGTCAGAATATCGTCGTGGTATTCCTCTTAGGCCGAAAAATGTTGTGGGAAGAAGGTGATATTCACGCCTAGGAATATTGTGATAAATTGGATCTTTAATCAGTTGGGGTTAAGGGATGTCCCGCTAAAGAGTGGGAATCAATGAATGATTCCTGCTATGATAGCAAATACTGCTCCTATAGAGAGTACGTAGTGAAAGTGGGCAACGACGTAGTAAGTGTCGTGTAATACAATATCTATTGATGAGTTCGCTAGTATTACCCCCGTTAATCCTCCTACTGTGAAAAGGAAAATGAACCCTAATCTTCAAAGTGTTGGGGGGGAATAGTTGATTTGTGCGCCATGAAGGGTTGCAATTCATCTAAAGACTTTAATTCCGGTCGGAACGGCAATAATTATCGTGGCTGCTGTGAAGTAGGCTCGTGTGTCTACATCTATTCCTGCCGTGAATATATGATATGCTCAGACAATAAATCCGAGAAATCCAATTGCTAGCATTGCATAAATTATTCCTAATGCACCAAATGTTTCTTTTTTTCCTCTTTCTTGAGTAACGATGTGGGAAATTATGCCAAATCCTGGGAGGATTAAAATATATACTTCTGGGTGGCCAAAAAATCAGAATAGATGCTGATAAAGAATGGGGTCTCCTCCCCGTGTTGGGTCAAAGAAGGAAGTGTTGAGATTTCGATCTGTTAATAATATTGTAATGGCTCCGGCTAAGACGGGCAGTGATAATAATAGTAAAATAGCTGTGATTATGACAGATCATACAAATAGGGGGATTCGTTCTATTGTTATTCCTGGTGCTCATATGTTAATTACAGTTGTAATGAAGTTTACGGCTCCTAAGATTGAGGATACCCCGGCAAGGTGAAGAGAGAAAATCGATAGGTCGACTGATCTTCCGGCGTGAGCGATTGCATTTGATAGGGGAGGATATACAGTTCAGCCAGTTCCCGCACCATTCTCTACAATTCTTCCAGTTAATAGGAGAGTAAGTGATGGTGGAAGAAGTCAGAATCTTGTTATTTAGGCGCGGGAAGGCTATATCTGGGGCTCCGAGCAGTAGCGGCACTAATCAATTACCAAATCCTCCAATTATGATTGGCATTACTATGAAGAAGATCATAATGAAGGCATGGGCGGTTACGATTACGTTATAGATTTGATCGTCGCCAATAAGGCTGCCTGGGCGCCCTAATTCGGAACGGATTAATAATCTTAAAGAGGTTCCTACTATTCCTGACCATGCCCCAAAGATTAGGTATATTGTGCCAATGTCTTTGTGATTTGTGGAAAATAATCATCGTTGCAAGGTGAGTGTTGATCATCAGTAGGACAGGGTGGCTGAAATATTAGGTGATAGATTGTAAATCTATGAATGGAATCGTTGTTCCCCTTGTTATGGGAGATTAAGGTTTTATGGTCAATATTTATGATACTAGATTGCAAGTCTGGGGAAGTGCGGGAAAGCATTAAGACCTAAAGATTTTCTTTATGGGAGACTTTGAAGGTCACTAGTTTGTTGTTAACTTACGGCCTTGATTTAATAGTTTAGGGTTAAAATTAGCGGGGAAATTAAAAGGCTGGTTAAGGTAAAAGAGGTGATGGTTAGTCTAATTCCTTCTTGTCATTTTGGGTGGGAGATTTTTGTTCAGGTTTGGGTGGTATTAGTTAAGGTGAAGGCTGAGTATGCAATTCGTATATAGTAGTAGAGTGTGATTAGGGCTATTACGATTATAATTATGAGAGGAGCAATAAACAATATTTGGGTTATGTTTGTAATAATAATTCATTTTGGTAGGAAGCCTAGAAATGGGGGTAGTCCCCACAATGATAGGGTGGTAGTAAAGATTGCCAGTTTTGTGGTTGGGTGAATTTTATACGAGAAAATTTGGTTTAAGTAAAAAATTTTGGTTATTTGGAATAGTAGTGTGATTGTTGCGGTTAGGATAGTGTAGATAGTTAGGTACAAGAATCATCTTGTATTATCACATATAATTGCTCTTAAAAGTCAGCCCATGTGAGCAATTGAGGGAAAGGCTATGATTTTTCGTAGGGAGGTTTGGTTGAGTCCTCCGACCGCCCCAGTCGTTACTGATGAAATAATCAGTAAGAATATAATGTTTGAATTAATTGCTATGTAGGAAAGGTAAATCAATATGTGAAAATGTGCAAGTTTTCTCTCCGTGTGGAGTGAAAATTGACCTTCGTAGCAGAACGTCGAAACATATTTGTGGTGAACATTTTTGTAAACTTTGTGTAGAATATGTAAATGAAACCCATGTGTGTTTTGTAAAACCAAGTAATCCTAAACGGGTTGAGGATTTCCTTTATATTGTGTTTAATCTGGAAACGATGCGTTTGGCTACAAATGAGAAAGGTGAACAAGAATATGATCCTAACTTAATTTGTGTCACTCATCGTTGCTTTCAGTGCAAAGATCGCAATGACGAAAGTTACAAATATAGTGTTTGTGGCGATTCTAATGGAAATAGGGATTTTGTATTTTATACTATGGAACCATTCATTAATCACGTACTCTAACAAGGTCCCAAGTTTACTCAAGTTGTAGCTCTTGCACATAACGTTCAAGGGTTTGATAATTTGTTTATTCGCGAGTTGTTACGTCAAAAATTAGCGCCCAGTATTATCAATCGTGGAAATAAACTTATGCAACTAACGGTAAATAATATCATATTCAGAGATACATACTTGTTTATGGGTGTTCGATTAGCTGATTTACAACTCTTGGCTTAGAAGAATCTCTTAAGAAAGGTGATTTTCCACACTTGTTTAACTTACCACAATACCAAAACTATGTAGGTTTGTATCCAAAACTTGAATTTTACGATATTGAAAGCAAATCACCAAAATAGGCAGAAGCAATTGATACGTGGCATGCAGAATGTGTTAAACGTAAAGCGACATTTCATTTCCAGCATGAATTGTTAGCCTATTGCAAAACTGATGTACATATTTTAACTCTATGTCTCATTCAATTTTCTAATTTGATTGAAGCTAAGACAAATGGGTTTCAATGTTTTTTATACTCAATTGCTACGTGCGCGATGAAACTTTTTCGGTCATGTTATCTTAAAGAAAATACAATTCCAATTATCGCTCCGTTAGGTTTCCAATATGGTACCGTCAAAGTAAAGTAGCTAAGCAGTGGCTACGATATATGGAGTTCAAACAGAACATTAAGTTACAAACATGTGAAAATGGTAAAGAGGCACAATTCAAAAATTTCAGAGTTGATGGGTATGCCATTACAGCCTCGGGACGTATTTAAGGCGGACGTGTGAAATGCTTTAAAGCATTATATGAATATACAGAGCAAGAGGTTATGTGATTACGTAGATTTTACAAGCTTATATCCACGGGTAATGTCTAAACAACCACTTCCAGTAGGTCTTGTAACAATCCATAAGGAGGATAACATGCCTGATCCAAGTCAAGTCCATGGTCTTGTATACTGTAACGTTTTACCACCTAGCAATCTTGTAATTCCTACTTTGCCTTATAATGCACATAACAAACTGATGTTTGGTCTGTGTCGAACCTGTATGGATAATTTAAATAAAGACAAGTGCAATCATACTAACAAAAAACGTGAAATCAAAGGTGCATTTTGCAAATCCGAGCTCCATGTCTCACTAAAGAAAGGTTATGTCATTCTGCATACTTATGAAATTTGGAAATGCAGATGAAGGAGGGACTGTTCAAATCTTATGTTGACACGTTTCTGAAAATGAAACAGGAAGACTCTGGATTTTCAGATGACTGTCTAACCTACGAAGAAAAACAGCAGTATATTTCTGAGTAAAGGAAACATGAAGGAATCGAACTAGTCTATGATAACATTCAGAGAAATGAAGGTTTACGATACATTTCCAAAATATTTTTAAACAATATATTCGGGAACTGGGGGCAAAAAACTGACTTGCCAAAGATAAAAATTGTCAACAATACGTTGCAATTTAATGAGACTGCCTATTTATTTCACTTGGAAATGCAAAATGTTGTCCTTGTGGGTGATAAGTTGGTTGTTTCATATCGCGATTTGGAAAACCAGAACACACCAAACAAATTCACCAATGTAGCAGTTGCTGCTTTCATTTCTTCTTGGGCCAGACTTAAATTATACGAAACATTAGATGCCTATGGTAATGACAGACTGCTATACTGTGATACTGATAGTGTTATCTACATTAGACATCGAGATTAAACTCCTTTCCTTCCTATTGGTTATTATTTAGGGCAGTTGAGAAATGGAATCAAAGAAGGCTGGGAAATACGAACTTTTATTTCTCTTAGTCCCAAAAATTATGCGTACCCTGAGGTGGAGACAACTACAGGAAATATTAATGTCGTAATTAAAATTTGTGGAATTACTCTTTCTCAACGAGCACGTAAACTTTGAGCATATGTACAATTTAGTTACAGAAAGTGTGACAGTCAAGTAATTTCTACTCCAACTCATATTTTACGAAAACCTGATTTTCGTATCGTATGTAAACCGCAAACTAAATAACTTGCTATTGTGCAGCAGACGAAGCGTCGTCCATTAAATCCTTCTAGCACTGTAGAGTACGGGACGTTACCTTATGGTTTTCGTTAAAGGGAAAACTTGGAATCTGTTCTAAATTTCCAACAGTAAGTTGTACAATACTATGTTACAATGACACGTATCCTGTACGTTAGATGATAACATTGTCTACAAAGTAATGTAAATCAAAAAATTCTTTCTTTGAGTTGATGTTTTATTATCATCTACGTCTGCAATCATCAAAACAAAACTTGATCAACACTTTTTTGTGCACGTCCCCAATCAAGTATGATTTTTTTCAAAAGGGCTTAACACTCTCTTAGTAGATATGATTCCTGCAAGTCCTAACACTAGAACAATGTTCAATACAAAACTAATTTACTGTAACAAAAAAAAATATTTTCTATGACTTGTTATAGTTGTCTTCACTCCTTTTGCACAAGTAAAACTTTTGTCTTGTACCAAGAATAAAATTGTTTTGTACCCCTTCATTGTTTTCCACCAAAACATTAATAAGGCAGTTCGACAGTTCTATTAAAACTTTTAGCCTAAATGTTAGACAAGCACATTATACAAACAATATTTCACACAAGATGAATTTTATGTATCAGCTGACTGCAATATTTTATATTACTTCATTTTTGGTTTTTGTTCCAATGTACGAAACAAATAAAATTATTTTGTACTACTTCATTGTTTTCCACAAAAAAAACATTCACTACAAAGTTATTTACAATTATGTTATCTAAAAACAATAACTAAAAGTTAGACACGGAAAAAATATACAAGTTGACTTTTATGTAGCAACAGACAGTAATATTTTATGATTTCACTTTTATTTTTGGTGCAGTGTATTAGACAAATATTTTGTACGATCGAACTTTGTCTTGAAAAAAACAAAATGTTTCATTATTTTATATGCCTTGACTTGCTGAATAATTTGCTCAGTTGTATGTAATTCAATATTTTGTATGACGTCACTTTTTCTATCAGTTGTGTTTAGTACTATAAAGAACATTGATCAATCCCCTATGTGTAATAAAAATATTTTCGTGTATCCGTTGGAATGTTCTACTCTGCATATATTCTTGATTATGCACAATAAATAATTCCTTGTTTAATCAAACTGATGCTTTTTATTTACATTCCTCACAAACAACATCCAAATGAACCGTGTAAGAAATCTTTTGTCCAAAGAATGACATACAGTTTGTCTACGTATTCTGTACTTGTAATCATTTATTTATATGTTTTGAAAAAAATCTGAAGTATATGTTCGTTGTCTGGGTGTGTCTCTATAAATATCTCGTAGATTTCGTTGCATATAGGCGCATATGCTAAGGTTTCCACTAGGTCCTGTTCCACGGAATCCATCGACATATGAATGCAGTCGTGAATTCCAAAATGAATGTGAATGTGGCCAAAGCAAGCAAGACAAACTAGCGGAACATTTGCTTTCCATTTTTGAATACTATACATTATGCAAGCAGGTTTGGCTTCAAGAGCCGAACATTCACACAGGACCGTCATTGGAAAACTACATCAAAAAATTCTCTTTCAACGTCTTTATGTACTTTAATGACCAATCACAATAAAGAATACAACTTGTCCCTATCTTTCTCAAGAAATGTGTCTCGTAAAATAAATACCGCAAGAGTTGCATCAAGATTCACTTCATGTAGTACTTGACGTTATTACTTGTATTTCGTAAGTACAATAACACATACAACTTGACAAATTCAATATTTATTCACTTAATCCCAATACTTGGGAACAATTGACGTTATTCATCATTATGACTAACGTATATTACAAGGAAAGATGTTGTTGCTTGTGATTCTGTGGAAGACATCAAAGTCTTGTATTATATCTATAAAATATAATGATCTTACTTTCGTAGTAATTAATATTTCAAAAACTCTGTACTTCAGTTAGTATTGTATGAGTACTATTCAGTTCGTTGCGCTATAGGTGACTAAAGGATACATTACAATGCTGTTGTAACCTAGTGACAAATCCATTCTTCCATATTATTTTGTTCATTTGTTCAAAACGCAATGCACAAGTATTTTAATTCCATATCCTTACTCAAAATGCTCCAAAAAATATCAAATATAACAGTCTGCTAAATAAAATAAAAATTACCTCTAGTGACCAAGATGTCTCTAATAATCAACAATATCCTTCAATTGCACTTCATTTTTCAAATCGTAACATGTTTCATCAACACAAATCGTATATTTCAAGTGAATTTGTACTTGTAGAATTAAAATGTCTACTTTCCATTTGCAGTTAGCTAATAGCAAAGTCATAACTGCTTTTGATTCTATTCTTAAACTATAGTACTGTGTTCATATCATCCTCGTTCGTGTTTGGGACTCATATCTTGTGCTACTTTACAATATAAAATACAAATGACGCCTCCATATGTTACTTTAAACCTAATTCTGGCGTCCCATTCTCTCTAACCTTCTTTGCTTCTGTTGTATACATATCACGAAGGAGGGGGTTAAACCATTTGCAAAGGATCTGTTAGTCTCATCATTATGTTGTTCTCCCTATACGAAAACTTACTTGATCACATATTTATGTCCAGCACTCCTTTCTTCATTCGGATATATACGTTATATATCCATACGGCGAGGGCTAAACTATATGTAAAAGATGTTTGGGACTCAGATCTTATGCTTCTTTACAACCTAAGAATACCCCCATATGTTACTTTAAACCTAATTCTGACGTCCTATTCTCTCTAACCTTATTCGCTTCTGTTGTAAACTTATCACGGAAAACTGGGTTAAACCATCTGCAAAGAATCTGTCAGTCTCATCATAATATTGTTCTCTCTATACGTAAACTTACTTCATCACATATCTACGCCCAGTACTCCTTTCTTCATTCGGCTATATACGTTGTATATCCATACGGCGAGGGCTAAGCTCTATGTAAAGGATTTATTTTGAATAATTTCTTATATTGTGTACAATTTTAGATATAATAAATAACTATTCTTTCATCAGTAGTACAGGTGTTAAAAATACATTCATTTAAAAATATTAATTTATGTAAGGTTCAAGGGTGTTTTCTAGTTTTTTTATTTATTCTATTCTTCAAAGTCAATGTGGTTACTTTCCGTGGTGTCACGTAAGTGGATTATTCGTCATATTTAGTGTGGTGTACCCATTTTTCCAAAAATAGTAATTCCTTTAACCCATCCCATATGATCACATTCTATTTATTTAACAGCTTTCAATAATTTCAACATACGAACCCGTCATATGTACTATCTTTCAAGAAAGTAAATTCCACTTGTTGGAGGCGCTGGAATAGAATCTTCCAGCTATAAAAATTTCGGAATGCACATGCACACGTGTAGTGCACATGGAAACTTTCAACTACTTGTAAACATATTCTTTGAATGATGTGATTTGTTTGTGTATTCCAGAATACTTCTCATACATAGCAGACATAGTAATAAAAGACAATATAGGGACATGACATTCCTATTCGATAATAATAAAACAGAAACATACTCAGTACGTAAAGATTAACGGGTAAGTGAAATGAAAAAAAAACAATTTCACTACATTTACCGTAGTGTAATCGTTAGCGAGTTAGCTTACTACACAGAATGTTGTGAGTTCGAATTCCCGCCTTTCTCTTTAATTTTGTTTAGACGAACACATTTAGAAAATAACATTTGTTCTTCACCCATAACTTAACATTCTATTTGTAATTGCAGTGAAATATACTTTTCAGTTTGTAAATTAACACCTTTAAACTCGATAATGTTATTCATAATGTTTCGAACTCTTTAGAAAATTTCAAATTGGTCTTAGTGACTTCTATATTACGGTCAATCATGTATTATTTTTATGTATGAAACATCAATTTAATGCAGCAGAAAAAACAATGATAATACACAGTAACCCAGTTTAACCCGTAAGTTGAATAAAATGCAAACGCATTCTGCAACGAGGAGGAGAATCATACAACTCGTTCTTTCCCTCGCGTCTCCCAAATCAATTTTGACAGTTTGTTACTATACGGCTCTGTCTTTAGCATAGATATTCACTCGTCCGAACTACAAATGCAATCTAGGTTCGAATTTTTTGAATGGAGAGTAGCTTCGAATTATCATTTTTGTATTTCGTTACTGTATCATTCCTTTTCAAGTTGTAATGTTGAATGGTTTCGCATTTTCATTTCATTTTGTGTATTTTATTTTCGTTTGCTATTGCTAGATATAAACTTCAGCAATTTGCTTCCCTGCCAATTGACAATATATGATATGAAACAGGAAACTCTCACAAGTCCAACATATTTCTCAAGTTTTCAACAAATCTTACATATTAAGCCCGTGAATCAGTTGCGGGACTACCTCTTAAGAGCAGGTTTATTGGGCGTAAACTACAGAATTGCTTAACTAAGAAGATACTCTTAAACACAACGGCACATCATTTATAATAGAACATATTCTATTATAGATGTACGACGCTAAAGCAAGGTAGTAAGAAATATTGCGAACATGAATGAAAGATATCATGTAATGAAAAATTAACAGGAAATATTTGTAGGATTATTTATTTCTTAATTTTGAGATATTTATTCTTAATTTCGAAAGAAATTGTTTAACAGAAAATACAAGTTTATAGTTTTAGGTACCCTAAACCGCTTTACATAAAAACGTTGATTATAGAATTCAAATTTTATTTAAGTCCTTCAGGCAATTTTGGTTCAATATATATGTAATGTATAAGAACATTACAAATACAGCGCTTGCTTGAGAAATTTGACCAGAATTCTGAATAAGCCTTAGCATACGAATATTAGCTTTTTCAAATACGAGCATTACTTAAATTAAAAAAACTGAAAGATTTTTGCAAGTGTTAGAACTAAATAAATTGGTAACAGTAATGTTTGCATCTTAGCTTCTTAATAACAATCCAGAAAATGAGTAAGAAACTGATGTTAAATTTCAACAAGAAATCTTTTATATAACTTGAGCGATGGGAAACAAATTACACGTAAACGAACAGACAAAACTCCTTATGCACTATTCATTTACCCTTTGTGTTTGTTCCATGTATATAGAAGTCACATTCTTGAATGACAGTTATAAAAGAATTCATGACAGTCGAGTGTTTTTAATATTACGTACTAAACACACAAGTTGATATAAGTGGTTTGGAGTCAGCGATTCCGCCATAGTTTTCATTTTCGGTGGGGGTGTAAAGTGAAAATTAAGAGAATGTAAGTGGAGTTTTGCACGGTTTCTACTGATTTTTGGCCGAGAATTTGGGAGGTGACATTTCCACTGATAGGGGAGTCTGGCGGAATCAGCGTTCGGAGTCCACGTTAAACTCTAGGTCCCGTCCTTGGGACGTCCTCTCTATCCGATTGCAGACAATGAGAACCGCCTTCGGTTTACCCTGCCCAGGAACTTTCGGGTCAGCACGTGCTCGCGGGCAGAACATACATAATAATATTTATTGTAAATTCGACGTTTTTGCCTCTTGCTTTAGTCCCATATTATATATATAATTCACAGCCATATTGAATTCACTACTGGATAAGGCCTCTCCCATAGGAAAGAGTTTGTTTGCTGATGCCACGCTGACCAGACGTGTTGGGAGAGGAGAACCGAAGATTTCAACTATGATCGCCACTGTCTTTTATTCAGGGCACTCCCCAGTTGCATCATGATGCTGGATGGGCACCGTTCCAGACGCCTCTTGCTTTGAAAAAGTCCCTTGAGAAAGCCGGGAATCGAACCCGTAACCAAACGATCAGCAGTTGGAGTGTGTGTATGTGAGTGTGGAAAAATAAATGTGAGAAAGAATTTTAAAGTATACTTTCTTTTGAAAACTGCAGTCCAGTGATCGATTTATGCACTTTATAGATAGGGGAAAGAATATATCAAACATGTCAGAATGCCGTATTTGGCGCCTTTGGCTAGGGAAAGATTTCTAAACTTAGAGCTAAGTATAATATTTCCAGAGAGAGGGAAATTCCAACCATTCGCCCTACAAATCGAACACTAAACTGCACTATAATATAAAGAATAGGATAATTTTATAGCACCTAAGGTCTAGGTTGCTCTGAAAAACTTTGGTAAACTTTACTTTTATATGGGCCAGTCTAGTAACGTTGGACTGCGAGCCATCACGATTCGCCTTTTGCTATTAAAATGCACACCCATGATGGGACTCGAACCCGGGACCTTCGAGCCGATGGCCTATTGCCGCAGACCGCTCGGCCACCCGGCCGGCTCTATGTAGCTTTGAATTCAGCTATAATAAAACACGTGAATCTAAAGAAACTTCGTATTCGCCTTTAACATGCTATTAACGATATTTATACAAAGTGAGTCATGAATTTGGGATTACGCCTGTAGAATTTTACACCATATCAGAGCCACTTTACATTTTATAAATCGAATTAAAATTATCTAGAACTTCGATAACTGAATAATTTTCTGGAAGTTTTGTATGGTTTTGAAAAGCAAGTTTACTTGATTCTTTAAATTTATTTTACTTTATAAACCTTGGACTACATCTGGCGCACATTGTATTTCTTTTTAATGAAAATGTTTCGGGTTATGTTCATCTTTGTTTTCAGAATTCACATTTTAAAAATCCTTAACAAATCTAAGCGCTGTTTAGAGATTCTTGATAAGAATCTTAACGATTTTTCATATAAAGACGTTTTGGACTATAGCCATGTTGGATAATGTAATTCAAGATTCTTTTTCATAATCGAACTCAGGGACCTTTGAAATTTTAAAATATGAAATTTCATGAAATCAAATAATTTAAAATTTGTTTTCTCACGTTTCCGCCGTGAGGGACTTCCGATACGTAATTTTTCAGTTCATAATCATACTCAACGACCATAGGAGCCCTGAGATACGAAATTTAAAGAAAATTAAATGGGATTCTAAAATTAAAATGCATCGTGTTGTTCCCGTTTTAATTTCGAGCATTATTTTTATTTAAATAACGATTGGAGTTCCTATATATTAAATTGCACTAAAATTGGTCAGGTTTCAAAATAGGCACTGTTTCTTCCAGGCATGTTTTCGGGGGAGCTTTGTCCCCTTGGGTTTCCAACAGCCCCCCGAAAGAATTAGTTTCAACACGTGTATTACTGATGCGTACTCTGAAATAAGAATATAATAGAACTTTCTATAAATACTGTTCATGTTAGTTTGAGATTGACTAAAATAATACGACACATTCTTAAGTAAAATTATTGTTATTTTATATTTTTAGCACATGGTACTCAATATGTATTATTTATAATTTTCGTAAGACTTGCTTTAGCCCCCTTCACCGAGCAAAATCTTCTGAAAGAAACACTGGCCACACCGTTTATGATGCAAAATATTTATCTTCGTAATTCAATCATTTCAACTTTCGAAACGATTCTAGCATATTTTGGAATTCCCAGATACGAAATTTCACTTCAATCAGATACTTGCAAATTGAAGATTTGATCTGGCTATATCTTGCATTTTTGGATAGAAATTTCTTAGCTTCACGCTGGAACCAGAGTTTACGGTGATTCATTGAGTACTGGAATCGTAGAGGAAAGGAAAAGCGTTTGCTTGCAGCATGAAGGGTGCACGGTTCGAGACTTACTCAAGTCAATATCTTTTTTTTTTTTACTTTTTCCCTAGTAATGTGCAAATTCTATGTTTTACTGTATGCTTTCTACATGTAAATGAATGTCAGTGTTACGTAGCTTTTTGTTTTCTCCTCCATATTCTTCTTTTTTGCTTCATTTATTTAAAAATAAGCCAATTTATATGTTTAGCAGATTTTGTGTTGTATCTTTACAGTATGAAAAAAAGAATAAATAAACAGTTGCATAACATTTACAGAGATAATAATAATAATACTTGTTATTAATATTCATGAAGTGCAATGCACTTAATTTAAATAAATGAAGCAAAAATGGAGAATACGAATTAAAGAGCAAAAACCTACACAGTAGTGGCATAAAGCATACTGTAACACAACATTTACCAGAGGAAAAGAAAAAAAGGAAGATTACAAGGACTCGAACCGCGAACCTTTCACATGACAAGCGAACGCTCTTCCATTAATACTCTGCGCCAAGAAGAGTAATTGCAGAACAAGGTGTTTCGGAGATATCTTTCTCAGAGGTTTCAGACTTTTATCCCCACTAGTGGAGAAACTAAAAGCCACCATCATCATCACCTAAAATTTACACATTGCACACGACTTTTGAAGCCCTTTCACAGGAACCGGGTCTCATCCAGAAGCAGTGTGCGAATTAAACTTTGTAGTCAGGGGGATAAAACATAAACACGGATTTCAAAAGGATAGCTGTGTTAATTGCAACATAATCCGGTGTCCCAGCTTGACTACCACTTTTGTGTGTTAAATCAACACACGGTGTTGATTTCGATACCGTGGAAAAAAATACAGTTGCAGTGAGATTTGAACATGGGTTGCTGAGTTTGAAGTTGAGCGTCTTACCGACTTTTTTTACACACTTTTATTGCTTATTCATGATACAAGGGAAACTGCTGTTTCAGACAAAATAAATCAGACATTGTAGACAATGACATTTGACGTAAATACAAAAAATGTACAAGATAATAGCTCGCAATTAACTAACATGTGTTGTATAAACTTTGAAAGTTTGAACTGAGTATTGGTTAGTAATCACACTTCGTCAATTACTTTTAGGAAATTAGCAAATAACCGACGTTGAATAGTAGATGTACCTAACTTCCAACGAGTGCGCTTCAGGAAGTCAATATAGTCTTCTGCTGACATCAACTTTAGTGGTGTAACAAATACATATTGCAAGGTATGTGCAGTAATCCAAACTACAGCATTATTCTTCGTTCGGGGATAAAAATCGTAGTCTTGGAGAAGAAACATATCACTTGTGAAAATCTGTCGTGGTATCCTACATATTAAGCCTAACATCCTTTGTGAGATATTCCAAATTATCATAAGAATTCCATATTCTGTTAACCTATGTCCCAGGGAATCCAGTTTGTTGCACTGTAGGCAAAGTTCTGTTGTACTGCGTTGAATCTTATACATGCGTTCTTGAGTTGGTATTAGGTCATGGACAACTTCATACAATAAACTACGAATATGCTGTGGTAGCCAATTCTTATGTATGTTAACCCATATATTATTCCAGTCATGGTCAGGAAATTTTTGCACCACACGTGGAATTGTCAATCCATATACATTTTGTCTGAGACTAGAATACAACTGTTTTGGTTCAAAATAGATTTGGGGATCCAGAAGTGGTATATAACTCCATTCTATGATCAATGCACATGTAACCGCAAAACTAAGTTTCAAATAATTAACATTAGGAGGGTTATGTGCTGGGATACTGTCGGTCCAGCAATTAAGCCACTGACTAGTGTGGGATGTTTGGATACGATACAGTTTGAAGTTACGACTTAAAAACAACACTTTACTCTTTAGTTGAACATCAATTAATTGTAAACCACCACACTCGTGTGGTAAATGCAACACTGTTCTCGACACACGAAAAAAATGACCTTCCCAGATGAACCAACCAATTACTGATTGTATTTTCCTTGCATATTTATCAGGTAAAGGTAAAATCTAGCTCACATACCACAATTTACTACAAATGTACGTATTCACATACCAAATGCGCTGCACTAATGTTAAGTCTCGTTTTTTATTTGCCATACATTGTGTTCTGATTTGGGAAACAAGGGGTTCCCATACAGCTGTATCCTGTGCCTCTTCATCTAAAGTAAAGTTACTACCCGAGATTTTCATCTTCTCGACTAATCCATAAGGTAAATATCTGGGATCTAGTACCAACGCATGGCAATTGTTAAAATGCAAACTTTTTGATTTCTTAAAGTTTATCTGTGCCCCACTAGCAGTGCAATAACGTTGTATTGTCTCATAAATACATTTAATATGTTCGGCAGTTGTGCAACTCACACTAACATCATCTGCATAAGCAAAGACATTCAAATTTTGAAAATCATGCAACTGAGGTTGTCGAAAGCTATTTAAAGTATACAAAAGTGGTGTCAAACTCAGTGCAAATAACATCATTGATAAAGCATAACCCTGATGGACTGACCGTCGTATGGCAAATGATTGAGATAAATATCCATTAATAGAAATTTGAGATTTTGCATTACAATATAATGTTTGTACAAGTTGAATCAGTCTGATCAAAGTTCATGCAGTGGAGCACTGCATATAAATACTCGTGATCTACGCGGTCAAATGCACAAGCCAAATCTAAAGAAAACAGACACACTGGAAGTTTTTGCTTGAAGCGAAAATAATTGATCAAGTCTCGAATACTATTTAATGCATAATAAGTGTTGAATTGTTTAGACAGTGCAACTTAAATAGAACCAACCAAGTATTCAACGTGGGGCTGAAGCCTATTAGCATAAAGTTTGGATATGATCTTGAGATCAGTATTCAGGATCGAGATAGGATGATAATCAGATACACTATAACAATGATTCTTTTTAGGTATAAGAATTATTATGCCATCATTTTGTAACACATTACCTTTTGTTATAATTTCATTCACTATTTGCGTAAATTCGTCCCTAATGATATCCCAATAGTGTAAAAAAACATATAGCTTAAACCATCCTTGCCAGGACAACTGTTTTTATTACAAGATTTTAAAGTGGTCAGAATTTCATTAGCAGTCACTTGTTGTAACAATTGATCGTTATCTTCGGCCGTTAATTGGTGTGGTACTTGAGAAAACAAATAGTTCCAGTCCTGAGTTGACACTTGCTGTTTGGCATATAGGCGTTCATAATGCTGCTTACATATGCGCATTATATCATCTTGATTAGTAAGTACATTACCTTCATCATCTTGTAATTGTGAAATTAATAATTGTTTTCGACGGTTATGTGCACGAAGAAGATGAAAAAAGGATATCTGTTCGTTGGTAATCATTTCACTAGGGTACGTTGTATTAGTGAACTTATTCAATTTCTTTCGTTGCATTTACATAATTTTGGCTTTAAGTTTGTTTATCTCTATGAAATTTTCTCGGTTATGTGGCCCTAACCAGAGCTGATTCAAGACACCGTACCAAAATTCAAGTGTGTGATGAATTTCACGCTTTTTTTCTACGCCTTGCCATTGAAAAAACATTTTAATTTTATCTTTTGTATATTGCGTCCACCAATGGTTCTTTGAAGGAAAATATTTATGTTGCTTTACCCAATAACTCCATTTAGTTTTAAATTCCTGATAAATAGCTTCATTATCCAGTAAACGAGGATTTAATTTCCAATAAGAAGGACCAAAAACCTTATCCGAGGTCAGTAAACAAATATTCATAATTACAGAGATATGTTATTATGCCTCAGCCGCTACAGCTGTGATAGTAGATAAATGTGATATAAGATCAGAACTGCAGTAGAAACGATCCAATCTGGACTGCATTGTACTAGTTTTATATGTAAAAATAACATCATTACGTTTGGGAACCCAATATCAATTAATTGCAATTTGTCAACCAAGGTTTGTAAACTTGTACGTGGCACAAAATATCGTGTTGTGTCACAAGCCCGCAACACAGCGTTTAAATCACCAGCAAATATTAATCTATTAGTCTGGGAAAACAAAGGTACGATCTCTGTGTTATAGAAAATATCACGTTCTCGTCTGTTACAAAAACCGCTTGGTGAGTAAATATTTATAAATAAAGTGTTATGGCTAACAAAACTGATGTCTCTACCAGATAATAAGTGTTGGTTTTCATTGTAATGAATACCGTATTTAATTAAAATACCACAGCCACGCTGATCCATTCCAATATTCGTAAGAGCATCGTAACCATAAACCGAGTCTAACTGTGTTGTACATAATTCTTGTATAAACAATATATGAATATCGAATTTAAACAGAAATTGTTTTTAACAAACTAATCTTAAAATCAGAAAATATTCCATTGACATTGATTGTCGCTATTCGTGTAGTAAGGGACATATCAAGAAAGCAGATGAAAAAATACACTTCATTCCAATGCCTAAGGCAACCTGTTAGTGGAACACACAAAACAGCACCTGATAAGAAAACCACTCTTCTTTAGATGAGAAGGTTAGCAATTCCGTGAGCACTGTAAATCACGTGCACTGAATCAATGGAGAGAGAGAGAGGGAGGGTGGGGAAAGTCTCCTGCTCGATTGTCTGTTCGAATTGTAGCGCAAGTTACAGCTCACAATCACACAAACTTCTGTATTGTTTGGTACTGACTGCCTCCATGCAGGAATGCACGAGCAATAATCGTCCTCGCGCATTCTATCTGTCTATCCGTCTCGTTATGAAAAAAACCTGCAAAACACGGCTAGTGCTTTTGCTTTACGTTCTCGTTGGACGCAATAATATGCACATAAACCATAGTTGCATCTGACCGACACTAAGAAATTCAAAGATTTCCAAAACATGGGATGTCTGTCTATCCGTCTGAAAAGACGAAATTAAAGAAAACAATAACGCAAACAAAATAGCATAAAAATTTAGCCCTGATTATTTCTTTTGTCTAGTCTCAGATAATTCATCCTCACATTTTTCGGATTCATTACGCTGTTTCCGTTTTCTGACACTTTTCCCAGGTTCCTCTTCTTCCGAATAAAAGAGAGAAGCTAGATTAGATAACGGAAGATTTTCTTCTACCATTTCCATATCGTGCTCTGTATTTTCTTCTGTAACCTGATCGGTCTGATTTGACATAGATCGAGAAGAATGTTCATCTGATTCAATAAGAGGGGAAACGTTTCTGCCACTAATGTTCATACCGGCATTTACCTCGTGGAATTCAAGCTGAACAGGAGCTTCTGTGGGAACTGAAGGAGTCTCATTATGCTATAAGTTGAATTTATGAGAATTTATTGCCTATACTGCCATTTACATAGTTACGAATATCAATTGTTCTGTGGCGGTAAATTAGAATGTTCTTTTGCTTCTCGTTTGTTTTGATAGTGTTGCTAATCAATAAGCTGCTTGACGACATTGTACTTGCTTCTGAGAGGTCCGAGTGTCCGGATGCGTAGGCATGCACATCCTCGCGTATGGTTACTTCATCCTATGTCGGGATATGATCTGATCTGTCTAATCATTTCTTTGCCTATAGTCTAATCATTTCTTTGAATTAGCAATCTAGAAACACAATTGCCGTGTAAGTGTGAATTAATATGAAGAGATTTCAATCTGGCAATAAAGAAAAGTTTTCTTACGATGTGTGAACTATGAATCCAAGATAGTACTCTACAATTCAGTGTCTGTTACGTCATGTGTGTAATACAGCTATGAGAGAATCGATCACCTTCATATTCTTTTCATGAAGATTAGGAAGCATTTAATCTTTATTATTATTGTAAAATACTACAAGACAAAATATAGTACATTATGAGTAGGTATGGACGACTATGCAATTTCGTTATTTTGCCAAGATGGACTTCGAGGAGGAACAGTAACAGCCATGCTATGCCACACACTGTGAACACCATCTTGTTGTACACTTTCACTGGTGAGTGGGGGGTATTCTTCAAGTTGCTGTGGGACTGGAAGTACACGTTCTTTGTGAACTTGGAGTGATGCTGTCAACTCACTCACCTTATCCGCAGATGTTACACTTAAGGGCGGGGAGAATGGTGGCGTTGACACATGTCTTTGAAGGCGCATTTTACGTTTTTCACAGTTTGCTATGGAGTATGTTGGATCTTGGCAAAAAACAAGTAGGAATCTGACCATCATAATAAACCTGACCTCTAAAACTGTTTACCATAATACGCGATTGAATGGGACGAACAATTTGGACAGATGCGACACGTGCCCCATTGAACACTGGGAAACAAAAACGTTAACCCCATTGTTCATTAACAATCTTTTTCACAGAACCATATTGATTTTGAATAACACTATTCTCTAGTTCTAATGGTAAATTCAATATACCAACTGAAGCAGTCCCATCATCTGCAGGGGAAACAAGCACTTTACTAGTAGTTCCATCGTCATGGGTTATAGGGAAGTGTTGACGGAGTGGACCGGAGAAATTTATCATAACTGCCCACTGACACAAATTCCAAATATACACAATAGGCCTCATTCTCCAGTTGTAGTCCTTCCAATTGATCTGGTTCCACATGTAAAAGAGTATTTATCCATTTCTGAATATCCAATGCAGACGGTCAGATATGCCTGGTTTGCTTGTTAAATTCACACTTGACTGACGTTTGTGAAGTTAGTCAACCACCCAAAACCAATTAAGGTGAAAATTATCCAAATCCTTAGGGAGTTGTTAGGAAGAAATAGGGAGTACATTACTTTCGTTAGTAAGTAACCGATAACGGGGTGGCGGCGCCAGCAAATGTGGGGGGGGGTTAACTTCACACAGCCCTCACACCTATACAACGTGCGTTCGGTGTTGTCTGCAATCGTTAGGGAGTCGTTATGGAGGATTAGGGAGTATATTATTTCAGTTAGAGAGTGAAAGATAACTTGGTGATGGGGCCAGCAAAAGTGTGAAGTTACCCCCCCAAAAAAACAATTAATCAAATTTTGTGTCGGCGTTATCTGCAATCGTTAGGGAGTCGTTAGGGAGGAATAGGGATAACAATATTTTCGTTAGGGAGTGAAGGATAACTTGGTGACGGAGCCAGCACAAGTGTGAAGTTAGCCCCAAGGTACCCCAATTAATCATATTTTGTGTCTGCGTTATCTGCAATCGTTAGGGAGTCGTTAGGGAGGAATAGGGATAACAGTATTTTCGTTAGGGAGTGAAGGATAACTTGGTGACGGCGCCAGCACAAGTGTGAAGTTAGCCCCCAAGGTAACCCAATTAATCAAATTTTGTGTCGGCGTTACCTGCAATCGTTAGGGAGGAATAGAGATAACAGTATTTTCGTTAGGGGGTGAAGGATAACATGGTGACGGCGCCAGCAAAAGTGTGAAGTTAGCCCCCAAGATACCCCAATTAATCAAATTTTGTGTCGGCGTTATCTGTGATCGTTAGGGAGGAATAGGGATAACAATATTTTCGTTAGGGAGTGAAGGATAACTTGGTGACGGCGCCAGCAAAAGTGTGAAGTTAGTCCCCCAAGGTACCCCAATTAATCAAATTTTGTGTCGGCGTTATCTGCAATCGTTAGGGAGTCGTTAGGAAGGAATAGGGATAACAATATTTTCGTTAGGGAGTGAAGGATAACATGTTGACGGCGCCAGCAAAAGTGTGAAGTTAGTCCCCAAGTTATCGCGATTAATCGGATTTTGTGTCGGCGTTGTCAGCAATCGTTAGGGAGGAATAGGAAGTTCATTATTTTCTTTACAGAGTGAAGGATAACTTGGTAATGATAGCCGCAACTATTGCTGATAGATTCACACCGTCATAGCTATTGTAATTTTAATCGAATCAGCTTTTAATCATTAGGATTTGTTAGGGACAATGAAGGGGTATTTTTTTCGGCATAGTTTAAATGGTAAACATTGAGGACTCCTAGAGATATGTCGGCTAACATCACAGAGGCCATCAGCTATTCATTTTGGTATCGAAGTTGCCTCTATACATTATTTTCGTATAGATCGAAAGATAACTTGGTCAGCGTGAATAAAAATTCCGTCATAGTAGTAACATTCGCTAGGTGTAAGATCCCGATTTTGATGAAAATCTTTATGAATGTACAGTGCATAGGCAAACCTTCAAAATCAAAATTATAAGTGCTGACGTCAACAAATAACTACAGGAGAACCCAAGATAAAGGTAACGTAGAGAGCAAGTAAATCGAATACAATGTAAAAAAAACTTTTCTTTTATAAACTGTTTTATGTATTGAAAACAAATGGCTAATAATGGATACTGGACAAGAGGTGATACATGTCGGTCGATATGACGACAATGACCGTCATCTTGAAAGCGGCCAGCTTGACTATGTTTTAAAATTTTTAAATATTAACTGGGCAATGTCTGTGCTGGAATGTTCCAAAAGACCCAATAATGAAGCTATAGTTTTGACATAACTAATCTTGAACGACAAAGGGACACATGAAACTGGTCTGTAGAATAAATGAACGAATGATGAAAAAAAATTTGTTGAAACAGTTAAAGGAATAAAAATCCAACGAATGTATGAAAGGTACAGCTATTTTGGAATATATGATCCTTATGACCGCAAAATGAAGTGAACTATACAGTTTTAAATACACTAAGGGAAAATGAAGGCATAATGCTACGTGAAAGTGACCTTCTCCAGGTCAATTTCACGGTTCATTTTGTCGTACAGGATTAGAGTTACGCCAAAATTGACTTCGTTAATGGGTTTCTTGGAACATTCCAGCGCAGATTGATATATCACATAATCCACTTAGTATTTAACTTTTTTGAAGCATAGTCAATATAGCCGCTTTCAAAATGGCGGTCATTGTTGTCATACCATCTGCTATGTCCAGTATCCATTAATGGCCATTTGCTTTCAGTATATGTAACAGTTTATAAAAGAAAAAAAGTTTTCCTTACTCTATATTCAATTTACTTGCTCTCTACGTTCTATCTTTCTCGGGTTCTTCTTTATTTATTTTTTATCCACAAAACATATAATTTTGGCTATGAAGGTTTACCTAGGCAGTGTACCTACATACGAATTTTCATCCAAATCGGGCTTTGACACCTGGCGAGCATTCCTTGTTAGTTCAAACAGTCATAACTATTCAATTTTAAATCGAAAATTCCGCCAATAGGGATTGCTGGGAGACATAGGGAGATAATAGACATACATTATGTTCGTTAACAATTAGAACATGGCCCTTTGCCGTGAAATGCCTTTTCGGGAGTAAATATCTCGCATGGATCCCCATGAAAAGCATAAGAGATTTGGTGGCTGGGTATCTAAAATAACGTATCCAAATCAAAGCAAACATTGTACCTTTTATTCCGAAGTGATTGGTTTAGTTCAAACTGATTACTGTGTACATGTAGCTTCATTTTGAATTCATTTTAAGGCCTTTAGGCAACTATGGCTCAGACCGTAAGGATGATGATGGGATGAATTGGTGGAATGAAGAAAGTAGGAAGAAACGAAAGAACCCCAAAAGAACCCACACACACGGTGTTTGTACACCACAAAGCCCACATGGCATGAGCAGGGATCGATCCGACGACCCCTAGCACCAGAGGTGAGCGCTCTACCAATTGAGCCACCATGGCTCCATGTAGCTTCATATTCCTTCGATACATAAAAGACGCAATTTTAACTTCCAGTAGCTACCTTCTATCAAGCAAATCAATCGAAAGTAAAGATTATTTTTTTTTTTAGCTGTGAGTTGACCACATACTATAATTATCTTTCTCGTGACGAAATTTCGGACTTCTTCATGAGGACCGGTTTGAGATATTTTATCTCGGATCCAGCATCGTTGACAAAGATACATTTTTAACCTCCTTAGCAAAAGGGCGTCGTGATTCAACCATTACAGTGTTTTGTATACAGTCATGCTGTTGGTAGTTCTATATATTACAGAAAATGGAGACTTATATTAAACTCCTTCGGAAAAAACATGGTGACCTTTTCGAAGTAACCGCATTTGCATGGTATGACGGAGAGAATCCTTTTGCACTTACAAACACCTTCGAAATAAAACTTTTTTCTCGCGTAATTTCACATTTTTTATTTAACAACACATCTGAGATATTATAGGAAAGGAATGGAGACGTGCAATAGTTTCTGGCCATTTGCTGTCCATCGTCAACAACCTAAGTTCATCCATAGATCCATAGATCTCGATCCATAAAGCCCACACATAAACTCTTCACAGAAGTGCAACTAAAGTGTCGTCAATGGTCCAAGATCCTCCGACTCTTGGAAAACTATAAGACACATGGGACTCATACTTCTGACAAGTAAACTTATCGATACTTCAAAGCGCTTTTTGACCAAAGTTGCTAGAGGAATAGGGTACATCAGGAAACCACCAGAAAACACTATTAAAAATGCTTTCGTCAATAAAGACGGATGCAGTGGCCAAACGTTTGGTTAATAAGAATAAGCATTTATGTGTAATCTATTTAGGAAAACACACGTTCATTTATAAAATGTTTATAATAATAAAAACAAATAAACATTAATGACTATTGGGTAAATGCTCTATTTTTTGGGTACGTTCTTCATGGCCGCATCTTGAATCTTCATGGATTTTTTGAAAATAGTAAGGGGTTCATGTAACATCAATCTGGGCAAGAATTTTAGCAGAAATACATGGGTGTTGCCAGTTTTGTCATACGTTTATTTTTGACATTAGTATTCGTAGTTGATGTTGATTTTTGACATTTGACAATGCTATGTGACATTAGTATTCGTAGTTGATTGAAAATTCCAAAAAAATATGATTAATTGGGGTACCTTGTGAGTTAACTTCACTCTTTTGCTGGCGCCTTCACCAAGTTTATCCTTCACTCCATAACCACAATAAAGTGCTCCTTATTCCTCCCTTACGATTGCAGAGAATGGTGACAAAAAATCGTTAATTGAGGTACTTAGGGGGCTAGATTCAAATTTTCGCCATACTTGATGGACGCTGTTACCACGTTATAACACACTCCATAACGAAAATAGTGTATTCCGTATTCCTCCTTAACGACTCCCTAAGATGACGGCAATCCAAAATTTTATTAATTGGGGTATCTTGGGGGGCTAACTTCACAATTTTCCTGGCGCCGTCACTAAGTTATTCTTGGCTCCCTAACGAAAATATTGTACTCCGTATTCCTCCCTAACGACTCCCTAATGATTGCAGACAACGTCGACACAAAATTCGATTAATTGGGGTACCTTGGGGGACTAACTTCACACTTTTGCTGGCGCCGTCACTAAGTTATCCTTCACTCCCTAATGAAAATAATGTACTCCGTATTCCTCCCTAACGACTAACTAACGATTGCAGATAACGACGAAACAAAAATAGATTCATTGGGGTACCTTGAGGGGCTAACTTCACAATTTTGCTAGCGCCGTCACTAAGTTATCCTTCACTCCCTAACGAAAATAATATACTCCCTAATCCTCCCTAACGATTGCAGACAACACCGAAAGGATGTTGTATAGTGTGGGGGGCCTGTTTGAAGTTAGCCCTCCCCCCACATTTCCTGGCGCCGTCACCACGTTATTGCTTACTTCATAACGGAAGTAATGTACTCCCTATTCCTCCCTAACAACTCCCTAACGATTTGGATGATTTTCACCTTAATTGGTTTTGGGTGGGGGACTAACTTCACAAACGTACTTGACTGTGTTCTTGCGAACAACACGAAACATTATCAATGTTAATTTATAATCAGCACAATACAGTCAATATATAAAGTCACACTAAAGAAGAGAAAAACTTCTGAAACACAAAGCTGGTCAGTGCAGCTTATCACAAAAGTCCTTCAAATCGAAAGCAAGCAAGTTTGCGTCCTCACTCGGTCACGACTCAACGCCGACTTCCCTGACTTGGCTAATTCGTCAGACAGAAAAGGTACTAGATGCAAACGATATTTAGTAAACAATATTTGAATAAAACGACTACACTATAGATTTAAACAGTGTATGGGATCAAATATATGTTGCTGAACCCCCCAAACCAACTAAGGTACTTGCACGACTTACCGCATGGTTTAATCACTTCCTTTTGTCAATTGGGAAAAAGAATTCAGTCATTGAGAATATTCCATTTCTATGAAAAACAAGCAAGATGGTGACAGTCAAACACTTGAGCAGCATTACTGCTTTCTTATCGTATCAAACATGTCAAATGCTGTCCTTGCTTTCATAGAAATGGAACATATTCTCAATAAATGGGTACTGTGATCCCTAATTGACCAAAGGAAAAGTGATTAAATCATCGCATAAGTCGTGAGAGTAACTTTGTTTGTGTTTGGGGTTCAAAAACATTTTTTATCCTCTATATTGTTTCAATCTAATTTTCCTTCCGTCTGACTATTTAACCAAGTCGGTAAGACGCTCGATTTCTAACAGAGCACCGCATATTCAAATCTCGCTGAAGCCGTAACTTTTTTCTCCCAGTACCGAAATCAACACCAAGTGTTGTGTTGTGTTGATTTAACACACAAAAGTGGTAGTCACGCTGGGACACCGCATTGTGTTAACACAGTTATTTTTTACTGTATATATATAGAGGAATATCAGAAGTAGGAATATCAGATTCGGGTACTTTACTGCTAAGAAACTTAGCACACGTGTGCCGAAAAGCTCTTATTTACCGGTAACAGGAAATCTCTCCTGAAATTCAAAATTTTGTTACATTTGTATTAACGTTATGGCTAAACTGCACAAGTAGCAAATAGAACGCGAAAACAATTTCCAAATTACAGAAAATCATTATAAAATAAGATCTTAATAGTATGTTTCAAAGAAAATACGTTTTACAATGTGTTCTATATGTTTTAAAAATAATTGAAAATCTCATGAAAATAACGTTAACAATTATTGTATAGTTTTGTTTTTAAAAAATGTATTATCTGATACTTTTTTAAAAGTCTTACTTGGTGTTTTGAAAAGAAGTAAACGTTTTTTCTAAAATAATTAGATATATCTATTTTTATCTACTTAGAAGCAGTTTTCTATTTAGAAGCAGTTTTCATTATTTATTTGTTACTAAAGTATGATAATTACAACGGTAGATTATATTTCGTAGATGAAGTATTTTGTCGGAAAATAATAGCATTGCACTGAAATAATACAAAAAGTTCGATTTGTAAATTTTGCAGTAGTGGACTAGTGGGTCGTATAGCTGCCAAAGATGCTTGTTTAAAATTTAAAGTATCTCCTTATTTTTTGCAAAATTCATGACGTTTATATATTAGTGTAATTTTCGGATTGTAAAGGAAGTCTAAACGAGATTAACGCTTAGCTCATCTAAGATCTTGGTAGAAAGGTAGGCATTTTATAAGATTCAACCGCTGAGCTTGCTGATAAGAGCTTAAGTAGATAGATTATTTCTGACAGTGAGACTCACTCGACCATGACCTATACAAGCTGACGTAACTCGATTACCTATGATCCCTTTCAGTTCAGATGCTGGTGCATCTTTATCTACACTAATTTATTGAAAGTTCTCAATAACATACAGTTTGGAAAAAAGGATCAAAGAGACAAGCGGTTTTGATCACGTGACCTTCAGCGCGGAAAGCCAGCACCTTGACCTCTACACTAACGAGTCATTGCTTTATTTGTTCTACTTTTCGAATAGATCTAGTATTACTTGCTTACACACACACGTTCGCACTGTTCCTTTTCTTATCTATTTCTTTTTTGATTTTCTATTTTGCCCGGCCTATTATAACACATTCAAACGTCTGTATCGTATGAGAATTCTTTTGCAATATATATCCTCTCCTCTTCATTACTGCCACAGTAACTTGAAAATTAAGCACTAAACATGCGATATGTTTGGCAGGAGCTTAATTTTTCATACCGAGATTAGTTTTCAATATTCTCACCACTGCATGGAATTTACTTTCTTGAAAGATATAGTACATATCCTTAATTTTCATCAACGGACATAGTAGCGCAAGAAAAATGATCCTGCACACCTAACGAGTTACGGCTTATTTAAATTATCATTTCGTCGCGATGGTGTAAACGCTTTTAAGATTTTAAGGTGTGTCAAAACAATGCAATTAAGTACATTTTTATTCATCTTTAGGAATATACAGTAACTAAGTCTTACATATGTACTCGGAAAACAAATTACCTCTAAACACTAACTAAATATGGAAATGTATGTTAATTTTTAAAAAAAATATGTACGTTTTTGTATAATCCCAGTTATTCTTTACTATATAGAAAATAAGCACTTGAGGATATCTCTAAATTAAGATAAAAAATCGTTGCACAAACAATCTTTGTAACGACATTACTTGCATTTAGCTTCACAGCTAAGTAAGTCTTTTAAGCATTCACACAATAAAGTTATGTTGATTCTCAAAAACATTTACAAAAATAAAATATTCAGCTTGATTCTATTTATTTCACTTTCTTTCATATTAAATGTTCTGCTCTTTTTACTCACTCTTTTCGTGCCTTTATCTCCGGTTTGTAGTCTAAATTTAGTGCTATATTTGTTCATTCTGTTTGTGATTTGTATCATTTCGCAAACTTAATAATTTTCTTTCCCTACTTTCTAAAATATAATTTTCTAATCCTTTCAAACAATGGAATGGAGATACTGTTAATAAAAATATTCAATTACAAGGACAATAGAACATATTTCCTTTCTCTATAGAGTGACTCATACGATGTTACACTTAGGGTCAGTTCTACAATCGACCGCTAAACTTCTAGTCAGCGCTAAGTTGAGACCAAGTCTCAATTTGCATACTCTTATTGGCCAAATTCAGGCTTGGCCTCAACTTAGCGCTGACTAGAAGTTTAGCGGTCGATTATAGAACTAACCCTTAAGCGTCTATAAAATAACCCTACCATCTAAACACTAGAAACAATTACGTTATTCATATAAAAAATATTTAAAGAAATGAGTGTCTTGTAAGCATAGAGTTAGGAATATAAATAGAGGGAACCTTGGGCTGTTTAGTTGGAGAGAGGAATGAAGCCAAGAGACGGAAAGGACGAGGCATTTCGGCCATATTAACTGGTTCCATATTTGGAGACCCTCTTTTCCGAGTATTGCCTCTCTGAGGTGCACTCATCCTCCTATCGAAAAAGGCGATCCTCACAGTACTCGGTATAGAGGGTCTCTAATGGGGCCACACAAGATGCCTGCCGATGAACCGGAAATTGGCTTCATGTTACGTCATGTATGTTCTCTCTATTTTCTTCCTAACTCTATGGTTGTAAGTGTCTACTTCTATGCTAAAATAGTGCTCACCTGGAGGACATCCATCAGGCAATCTTGTATCCCAGTAGACAAAAATCAGAGTAAGTGCAACCAATATAAACCAAAACCATATCATCCTGTTGATAGAGAAAAATAAGTTTGGATAACAAGAGACAATTGATAGTTCAACGAAACTGTTCTAAACAAAACTAAAACAAAGCAGAAACTAGACCAAAATGCATATTAAATTTAGTCCCGACTGGATTCTCCCCGAAGTATATGTTCTTTACCTGTATTGTACTTCAGATAACATTGATTTCTTGACCATCTGGAATTATCCCTGAAACAAACCACACATCTTTCCTTTATTAATCAGAGCACTAGCTTAACAAATTTCAAAGTGTAAAATATTATTGCCAAATCAGTTCTCTGGATAAGTATCAACAGAATATCCGGAGACAGAAATGCGATTTGTTGATTTTAGATTGTACATGGCAAGCGACAAGTAAATGGGTGGGGTACTACGTTGAATGCAAGCCCATTAGGTTTTTAAAATTTCAAATATCGTTGGAATTTAAGTTAATATTAGCTTAGAGAAAGCCCAAATGGCATGAGCAGGGATCGAACCAAACACACTTA